>MU931031.1:0-13289 GCA_036418165.1 Cooperia oncophora
TGAACCGATCGCTATCAAAATGTAACAAACATTATATCCGTTACCCAACCGCACTGACAGAATCCTTGGACAGCCACTATGCGAGGGTGTCTTGTTTTTTGCCGCAAAAGTTATTGTCTCCTGGTCACTAGTACCTTTTCAAGAAAGACAATGATCTTTGTCGACATATGGGGGTAACAGATGCGCTGTCTGCAGAACTGAGAGAGACCGCTCGACTGCTGGGCGTAGTTATCTCTGAACATGAGTTTTGTGGAGAGGGGGCACTTCATCATTTGGGACCACCCAGCGAGGGCGGCGTAAGGAGATCGCATTGTAGTTCTTTGGCGGGATCATATTTTACAAACTCGAGTTATGCTCTGAAGAACAATGTGTCCCATCGTGGAGATTTGCCCTGTGTGGTGGGAGGGGGTGAGCGGATGTGATCGTCACGGATTTGGTCGATCGTTTAACTATAAATCCCGAATGATTTGTTATGTCGAACGCAATCGAATGATTTGCGCACATTTGTGGATGTTGGATGTATTGCCCCCCCCCCCCCCTCCTCCTGTCTCCATAAATGTTGCTGAAGCGTTGAAACTCATGCGAATTTCGCTTCCGCTGCCACAAACTACGTGAGCCTTTTCCTGAACTCACACGCCTTGCTTCCCGTTTTGCGAGGGGATTTTGCGCTTCCCACTGGACCGGAGGTCAGAACCCTTGGAGCTCATTGGCCCAAGAGTCGAAAAGCGGGGGAGCTTTGTGAGGGGTCGTTTGTCTAAAGCTGCGAATCGCTTCTCTCGATCGGCATTTCGCGAGAGATAAGAGCTGAGGAGTGGCGGCGACTGCTCACCAAGACTCCGCCTCGTGCCGTCGACCTCACAACTGCTGTTTCATGGTGGTCGCGTTTCCTCTTCACGGGGCATTATCCGTTTTCCGATCTTTTTCCTCTTAATTGTCATCATCTTCACACCTTTTTACCTTGAGCGCCATTTGTTCATCAGCTGCCTCTGTACCTGACCTCAGGCCTTGCTTCTCTTTGAGGTTCCGGGAAAGGGGTGTCCCTGAAACGTGTCTATTTGTGGTTATGCACCTAAAAGGGAGGGGACGGTTGATATGGTCATCTTGTGAAGGATCCCTCCTTATGCCGATAGAATCAGCAAAACTGCATCAGTTCAAAGTCGCGGCCGCAATCTTTCCCTTCCATCAATTCAATGCCCTCGTTGCCTTCCGTTCCCATTGTGGTCTCGACTCCACAATTTGTTTTTGCATCTGTTTCGCTCTGAAAATAGCCAGCATCTCATAGTGTTGGTCATTGTTCGTTGGAATTTTTCAGAATTTTTTTTTCGTGTTACTCGTTTTCTTTGCAATGTTGTTTCAGAGACGCTTCTGTCATGGATAGTTTCCGCATTTGACACACGCATACACTACACATTAATTGCTCATAGTCACGCATCGAATTCTCTTCGTCTGCTCAATGGTTTGTTTCAGATTTAATTTCATGCTCGCTATTTCCTTATAATCCTGGCTTTTTTTGCCAGAAAAATTTTAATGGCCGTTCTTGCGTCTGAAATGCCAGAAATTTCGATTCTATGAAAATTCCGTTAGCACAGAACCTTTTAACGTCCTTTCCAATATGCCACTGTTTCAGTCTATTGAACTTCTCAGACCATACGGTTCATTGGCCCTATTCGGAAGAATGTCAGAATTTCATATTGTCTCTACGTAATGGTCCATAAAAAAGAGTATGTGCCCCGTCTGTCTGTCCATTACGAAATTAGAGATGAAAGTAGAACACAACACAACAGGAATCGAATCAGTGAGTGCTTTCCTCACTCAAAAATTCCTCCTCCACATTTCGGATCGGCGGCTGCCGTTGTTCGAGATCGTGCGGAAACCGTGTGACGCATAGGATCAGCCTGAAAATTGGCCCAAAAGCCTAAAAAGTAAAAGTTTTACACTTTTGTGAAAACAGCATTTGAAAGAGTATTTTACACATTGTATTTATTTATTATTGTATTTTGTGTATTTTTATGTGCACGAATTTCATTCCTGGTACAATAGTTCATGGAAAAATCACTCTCGGAATTTCCATTTGCATTCTTTTTCATCAGGACGTGCCTTGGGAACCTTTGAAGACCTTTAGGGATCTCTAGCGGGGGGGGGCTCGTATTTGGTCGCTGGAGTGAGGGGGATTTCATGAACACTGGAGGGAGGAGGATTTCATCAGGGCACGTCGTGTGTTGGGAATCTTCAGGGATCTCCAGCGGGGGCTGGTATTCGGTCACTGAAGAGAGGGGATTTCATGGTCACCGAAGGACCGTGAATTTAATCAAGCGCATCGTGCGTTGGGAATATTTAGGGATCTCCTGCAGGGGGGGGGGCTCGTATTTGGTCGCTGGAGGGAGGGGATCGTAACTATCCCTACTATTATAATTCGTTTACTTACCCTATTTTCTAGAGCAGAGGGCGCATTTGTTTGCGCAAAAACGTGCGCGACAAGGCGCGAGTAAAGCTTCTAGACAAGACAGCAGTTTTTTTTCGACTTTTTTTTCATGTTCTCTTCACTTAATTGGCTTTGACCCTTCTTGTTGCACAGACATCTTTCGCATAGATAAGAACAAGCAAAAAAACTTCCAAAAGGAAACTTCGCGGCGATTGAGGAGAAGGTGCGCCCTACATGCGGATGTGCCTTATATCTCAGGTAGTAGGGTATTATTTGAATATTGCCTGTAGATTTTTCAATATTCTCATTCAATTCTGCAACACTTAAGGCTGAGCGGAGATTGGGGAGGGAGAAGAGTTCACAAGTTTGAGTGGTACGAGTAGTACAACACAGAACGCATCAGTATGTGCTCTGATCAAAACTTCTCTCTTCCAGTTCTCTTTCTCAGTACAATCCTCTCAACCAACTTACCCACCATCTCACAAAAAATCCCCTGCTGACTAGGGGAATATATGTCTATTTTGCATGAAATGGATAAATCACCAGCGGAAATATATCTTCCAAGCCAAATGGGCCCCTGTCCAGCCATACATGAGCTCTTATTGTGTTTTGCATAACGACGGTGGGCACCGTTCCTAGAAAAGACAGGCCTTGGCTTCTCTATCTGCTGGAAGAACAGGGCGAGTTTGCAAGCGAATGAGGTCTGGGAGGGGAGCAGGGACCTTCCTCAGAGCAGTTTTAGCTGCACAATCATATAAGGTCAATATTTAATCGAAACCCAAACAAAAGCCAGTCATGTTTGGCCATTATTGCGCATGAAGGCTACATGAGGTTGAGCTTTTAAAAATGCCTTCTCAACTGGAAAAGGACTTTGGGGAATGTTTCAGAGGGAAGAGAGTAAGCCATTCAACAAAGGGTACCGATTAGTGTTTTCCCGGGTGATATTTCAGCTTTCGCCTTTCCTTCATATTCTCTACTTTTTTTATTGAAAAGACTCCTTTCGTCTTTTCCTTTCCTTTCGTTTTCTCTCATACTGGTGGACAAGGAATAAATGGTAAAGTTCCCAAATGCATAGCCGTTTCCGGTGGCTTTGACGTCTTCCGTTGTTGAATGAGCTTGTCGTCATCAGACTTTTGCCTGCAGTCACGCTTCAGCTCACCAAGAAAACTCTTCCTGCAAGTACTTCCCCAAAGAAACAGTCCCGCACGAAGTAGACCTCATACGATTCATGTGCACGGGACGAGCGCGCCTTCAAGTTTATAGCAGTTTTGACGAAGATCAATTAGTCCCGGGGGCCAAGATATCTCGGATTCCTATGGAGTTGTCCGCGCCTTCCCTTCTACACACAATCGCTTGCGCTTTGCGTGCAAAGCCAACAATTGCTATTGAAACCAAGCCGTTCATGGCGGCAATCCTGCCTCGATGTGTCCCACGTTGCAATAAGGAAGCTGCACGCAAGAAATCTCTCAGATAAATCTTCATTATTTCACCGGGCTCTTGATGGATCATTAATTTCCACGAGTTTTTTTTACGATGGCGGCTGTGCTCAAGTAGCCGTGATATTATTCATTTCTTCCGACGAAAAAGAGGCCTGCTTCTTCCGCGTCCTTCTTTTGAGCGCGGAACCTCATAGAGAACCCTTCTTGAGTAGCTTCTAGCCCAGGAATGCATTGGGACATTTTTTGAGGGTGTAATCGATGCGGACGGGGTTATCTGTCGGCTTGTCATGCAACAACTGCTGCGCACACGCACCTCGTAACGCAAACAACTCTTGGTGGCCTATGGGGTCGTTTTACTAACTGCTTTTCCCGTTTGGCTTCCCACGGCTTCATGCACAGCTTCGGATGAGCGTCTTTCCGTTGACCTTGTTGCCGTTGACGTCTTCCAATCGATGTTAATGACATTCACTGACAACTGCTACGAGAAGTTTGCGAGACAAATAGAAAGCGAAAGGGAAATAATTGGCTTGTAAAGTTGCTACAACACTACACTCTCTTGACTCTCACCCCTCACGTTTTTCCTAAGCTGGCCAACTTGAAAACTGATCCGCTTAAATCTGTTCTTCTGCGATTTTTTTTCAATTTCTCCTAATTACTAAGTGGGATTACCAATCTGAAGAGTAGGAATCTGCATGAAAACAACACTTTATGTGTTGTGTGAGTCACCATGCCAAAGTTCCAAGGAATCGAACATGGCGACAACTGCTTGAGTTCGATGAGTGCAAAACATGACATTAGCCTGAACAGAGATCTCTCTCATGAACACTTGCATGAGGGGCTCCTCATAGTGAAAATGCTCAAGTTTCTTGCCAATCTAGTATCGAGCAGTGTAGGAAAAGGAACCAGGGCAGCTCATCAGTTTGGGATTTCAATATAGTCCCCTCCACCTCCTAGTTTCCTCCTCTGATATGATCGGGGGGGGGGAACGGTATATGGCACATGCGAAACGAGAGAAATTGTGAGGGTAATACGACCTCTCATTCCCCATCTTAGTTACCTTTTTCTTGGATTTTCCCAACTCTTACCAACTTCTCCATCTTTTCCGGATTTCTCCGAAAATTTGTCTACTTTATCCCCGAAAATTTTGCTGTCGAGAGCGGGGCATGTCACAGGTTAAACACGAGAAACCAGGAATCGTCAACAACAGGAAAAATTGCTCCTAACGCCGTCAATATCTCTCAGAAGGCAGATACGACCCCTCCCCCGCTTGTAGCGTCCGTAAAACAAGAAAAATCAACTATTAAAAATAATTTTATCAGACCCTCCTGTTGAGGAATTCTCAACGATGATGTGCTCGGGGAACACTAGTTGTAATCAATGAGAGGACCATGAGTCCACTCAACGTGTAGAAAACGCGACCCCAAAGGGAATGCATTTTTTTTCTCGAATGCGCGTACAAAAGCAGTTCTGTGCCCCAAAACCCTAAATTTTGTAAAAATAGGTCAAAAATCAGGATTTCTGAGAAGAAAGATTTGTATTTGGCATTGGAAAACAGTCGTTTAAAAGCGCAGGGATTTCGGGTAACAGGACAGGGCACAGCATCGTTGGGAGAATCTCATGGGAGGTCGCACCAGGCTTTAAAGGCAATTGGCACGATAAATCCCAAAGCCGTGGAGGATTAATACGCCTAGCTGGGCAGAATTCGCCGTCCTTGAGCAGGCTTGGTGGGTGGATTTTCACAAGAAAGGTACCCTACAAGCTGCAACAAACCTAGCCGAACGCCCACAAATCGACCGTACCCGGTGCTCGTATCGCTTCATTTGCGAAGCAAAAAATGAACCGGAGGGATTGATATGAAGCGGCTGCGGTGGTGCATGGATGTATGGGTACAGACAAGCGACCGTAACTACCGTGCGGTTATAGGCACGATGCCAGCAGGAACTCGTCTGAAATCGCTTACTAAGGCATGTAGAAAAAGGCTTTTTTGCAGGTTGTTGACCTTTTCCTTCCGCTTTTTCGTCATTCCCCGCCATACAGCCCCCTGCTACCACTTTAGACTGAGTACCAAATTATTGTGCCTTATACTTTTGAGAGTGAGACGCTCTGTATTCTCTCCGCCCAGTGTTATTAGGAAAAACTGGCGAATTTTTTTGTAGAACTGCGGGAAGGGTGTTGGGAGAAACTGTCAAGGTAGGAGGCACGATGGAAAAGGAATCCTTACAAGGAAAGAGTTTCTGGATGGTCGTACCGGAAGATGAGGCGAGGGATCATATTCACACCACCATTTTATGTTGTACGCCGTACACCCACAGAAAGTTGCCTGGGATTTGCGATCAAATATTGAAATGATGTGAGAATGGTGGAGTTAGTTCCCTTATCCTAATGGTATATCCTGCTCAGGGACTGGGTGGTTGGAATGCTCTCCGAAGGGGTCGCAGTCAACCTGCTCTGAGGAAGATTGCGGTGTTTGGCTTGCATGGAGGAGTTTACATGAGTATGAGCATCGCAGAGATAGAGAAAAATAGAGATCTATTGCTACTGCTGTGTCGTGTTCCACGACCACACCCCCCTCTCAACGAGATTCGTTCTCTAGAAATCAGAGGCAAATAGAGGTAGGTAGGCTTGTCTCGTTCAAACGGATCCTACCTGCAGCAGCGATGAGGGGAGGTCGTGCTCAACTATCAATTTCCTTAATAGTATTGACGTGTGCGGATGACGACTGGGCAAGTGGTGTTGCTACAACGGTACCTCAGGTGCCATAAAGGAAAATGATGATCAGTTTATATCACACATTGGCTTATCTACCAAAATTCTGCCTTCCTGCTCCTTTATTGAAAAGCTCTTATATGCTTAACCTTGCTCAGAGGATGAAGGATAAACACTTAGCCATCGATCAATCCTTTGTGGGGTGCGGTACACATTCTACTTCTATTCAAAATCGTAGTGGCTTACAGAATGCGATTCGACCTATACAATGACTTGCAGGGACAAGCGAAGGAGAAGTCAGTTCTTATCCTCTCAGAAAACCTGGTACCAATTTACCGTCCTTGGCGGTAGGCGCTTTGGTTAACCTGGGCGAGGACGATTCGGGGTTTGAACTCTGGGGTGTGAGCGTGTTCAGCATGCCACTTGCCACTACACCACCTTTGCCTTATCCTTTGCTCATCATAAATAGCTAGATATAGTTCTCCTAAATGTCAAAAACCCAGGGCACGCCATCGCGTTGTGATCATTTCCTGAAAAATAGGACCCCTCCTTTCCATCCTCAGCTACGATCTCCCCATGCTACCTAAACCACTATCCTTATGACCTCCCCGCTTCTCCCACTTTTTGTCCATTTTCCCGGAAAATTTTAATTTTTTCAGCCAAGAATTTTTCGTCGATTGGGGGAATTGGAGGGAGAGGGGTGGGAGGTATTACCCAATGTGAAGGGGAAATTCTTCAGATTTGCCCTAACCTCCTGGCAGTTTGTTCACGAGAGCCGAAAATTTTGGTTTTTTTCCCGAAATTTTGCTGTCGAGCGAAGGGTACGTAAGGATGAGGGGGGAGGAGGTGCGTAAGAATTGTAACTATCATTTTCAACCGTCAATGATAATTGTATAGATCTTTGGCAGTCCCACTCCTAAAAACGACCAAGTAGGATACGACCCCTCCCCTTTATGGCGTCGTGAAACAAGAGAAGAATTACTTATCAGAAAGTTTTCTTCTTTTTTTTCGTCTTTTTTTCTTTTTTTTTGCTTCGCCAATACCCATCCCCCCCCCCCCCCCGTTCCTTCGGTCGTAATACGATCCATAAGCCATCATATGGTAAGATAATCTCTATATGGATCTCTCCCAATTCTAGCATGGCGGCGGTTCCATACATAAGACCCCCCAAAACGAAAAAAATGACTCTCAGGTTTGCTTAACTTTTTTTGGGTGAGAATACCAAACAGCATAACATCTTTCAATTATTCATAATTGCTCGAACAATTTCGATATTAGCCTCCATTGAATTTCGAACGGTAGGGCTGAACTTATTTACCAGAGCCTCCTCCGTCCTTAGTTGCACTAGGCAAAGAAACATCAAACGTGAGTGCCGCCGACCAACCGAAATTGAGGGTTGCCAGGACTCAAATTGTCTTCCGTGAAATAGGTTTCACAGAAAAAAGTTAGCCGCCTGCTGCAAAGGCTCCCACCTTTTCATATGAATTCATAACACACAAGTTTACACCATATTCCCCCTACCTTTTGCTTTCCTTGCATGATCCGACTGTTTTCAATTCAGATTGCTTTATCGGTTTTACTCCTACTACTACCAGTATTATATCTATAATTGGTATGCATAGTTTTCATTGAGCCTTCCAAGACTGGTGCACCTTCTGTCCGACCGATTACTATGCTCGTATCGCTTCATTTGCGGAGGACAGTATGAAGCGAAGGGATAGATATGAAGTGGTGCTGCAGGGCTATACGAGCACATACATGCAGCCGTATCTACCGTAGCAATTACTGGCCCGATGCCAACAGGAAACTCGTCCGAAATTGCTTTCCGAGTCGTGCAGAATAAGGGCTTTTCTCACTGGTTTTAACGTTTCACTTCGCTTTTTCGCCATTTGCGCACTATATAGCACCCCTGCCATCATCTTAGACTGCTCAATTATCGTGCCTTATGCCTTATAACTGACCCACTTGAGAACTCCCAAAGACATTTTCTCTTTACTAACCACAATAGGTAACGGTCAACCAGAGTCTACTACTAGGCTTACTCTAAGGTAAGCTCCATCGCAGTTAAGTGAGATCGACAGCCAATAAAAGGGATTTTCTGTTAAATGAGCGCTATTACCTCCTCGACGTCAGTATTTCAACACCAACAAAGGTCCCGGACTTTACAACTGAATGTGTCCTTTCCCTTAAAAAGTAGGCGTAATTGCGCTTATCCCACTTTCCATCATTTCTGCATTAGGTTTTTATGGAAAAGCGATTGCCACCTTCGATTAGCAACTCGTGGTTGAAATGCACTTCCCAAATTCTCGTCGAGTTTTCCAGAAGTGGAAGGCTGGAAGCGTCTGACAGATGGGAGCCCGCTATCCTAGAATTTCTTTATGTGAGGCTTTTGCACTGTTTACCTTCTACCCCAGAAATTTTGGCTTAAACTTTACCTGTAGAGGTTATTAGGCACCTTGATCACGAAAATGGCAGCGATTTTATTGGCTGGCGGGGACTGACTCCGCGCGCGACTTTTTTCACAAACCCTTAAATTGAAATATAAATTATTGTATATGCCTGCATAAAATGCCATCGCGATTGGAACACTACGCTGTACTCCCATCTTCTCATTCAAAACTAAGCTGACGAACAATTCGGTTGAGAAGATCTTGCAGCTGAAAGTGGAATGTCGTTTGTTTCGTCGTCAGTCCAACGAATTTGGAGCAAGAATTTTTCGTGTGATCTGGATGGTAAGTACTTAGGTTGTCCGGAAAGGAATGCCGCGTTGGAGCTCAAAAAAATTTTTTATTATAAAAACGAAATTAAACAAGATAAATTCAAAAGACAATCTCCATTAGTATCAATGACTTGTTGTCAACATTTATGCAAAAAATGGATTCCTCTTCTGAAGAACTCGACCGGCTGCGACTCAAAGAAGTTGGACACCCAGAGTTGGACCTTTTTCGCGGTTTGTGAATTTTCTCTCGGCCAGGGAGTTCTGCATCGACCGGAACAGATGGTAATCGATGGTGCCAGGTCTGATCTGTTAAAGGCCCGACAGTGTCGCGACCGCAAATTGCTGGGGAAACGGAAACTCAAATAGGCACAAAACATAAGTGCTAAGTCTGTCAATGCAGCAGAAAAGCAGCTTTGACCCAAAAAGCGTCCGAAATGTTATCATAAGATAAGCATATGCTTATAGAAGATAACATAAATGGCTACTAGTAAGTAAGCTTAGCAGCCGGTGATGTCGGCATGGGCCTAAGGGGTGTCCATGGGCCTAATTAGCCAGCTTCTAGCGGAGTTCTTGCCGTTTTTCACATTTTGAAGTAGCGCAGCCTCAAAAATCCGCCTTCCGGATCGTCCGACACATTTGAGAGGCCATAGCCTTATTTTTTCGCGGAATGTGCCTTTAGGTCGTGTAGAACAGAGGTTTTTTTGCAGGTTTTCGACCATTTCACTTCGCTTTTTCGCCACTTTCCCCACTATATAGCATTTAACCCCCCCCCTGCTAGCATTTTAAAGGAGCGGTCCGCGATGACCTATGAAAATGAAAGAGGTTATGTGGGAAGGTAGTGCGGTCCGGAGTGGACAACCCTGTGCCAGTTTCGCGGCGGAAAGTTGTACGGTAAAGGAATTAAGGCGCAAAGTTGCTTCAGTGGTACATCCCTTTTTCCAGTGACTCCGCCTCCAAAGTCGGCCTTCCAGCCAAAAGTAATGCTCCCGGGCAAGTATCATGGAGTGGACGCATTCAGTATCTCTTGTAGAGTCATAGGGTTCATTACTGGGAATCAGCCGACGGGAATCGTCCCAGCGCGCGGTCTCTTTTACCTCTACAGTTGTTTGAGGCTAGAGGAGGCCTGACGAATGCGTTTCCAACGTTCCCTTTGGCATTTTCTCTTCATGGACGGTTCACTTGGCGAATTTTCTTCCACATTTCTGCAGCATCGCCTAGGCTTTTTATCGCGGACCGTGCCTTTGAACCGAGAACGATATTATCGTGCTTTATGCCTTTAACGTGGTGTGGCGGCGAGTACATACTTCAGCTGCCACGTGCCGATCTAAGGAATAAATCTCGAATCAGCCCCCACAATGACGATCAAGCGTCCCCCAGGGCCTTTAAGTCAGCAGGTTTGTCTGGGAGGATAAGAACACTGACTTGTTTATCGGTAGCCCCCGTACTACATATTGCATAGGAGATGTGACAAAATGGCCTATGCAATATGTAGTACGGGGGCTACCGATAAACAAGATGCTACCGCGATTCCCAGTGGAAGGAGAATTCACGTCCGCATTTTGAAACGAGATGCCAACGGGGAAATGGCAAAGCTTCATTCTTTATTCTTCAAAAAGCTGAATAACCGACTTTCGTCATTGTTTTTCAATTTCGCTTACAGTGAATTGCTTTTATGTATTTTTCTCTTTAAATAAGAATCTAAAAGCAATGCGTTCCCCAAGTGAAATGACCTTTTGAATCCCCAACTCATAATTTGGAGTGAACTAGGGAATGACGTCCACAAAATGTTTTTGGGAAGCAATTCAATTCCACCTACATCTCGTATGAAATGAAAAGTCAGACATCATCCCATGACGCCACAGCCCACAGCGAGATCAGCTCACTTTCGGAGTGTTCCAAAGACATTAGAAAGCAAAAAAGTAAAAAACATATTAGAAGGCGCAAAACTAGGGCTTTGTGGTGAGTCTATCTGAAATGGTAGGAGGTAACCCGGTTTCCAACAGCTGATGTTGTGCCCTCTTGAAAGCTCTATCTGCCATGCGCTCGTAATCTGCTCGAAAATAAGAGTCCTCGGGTACAGCACTCTTTGGCAACTTTTTTTGTTTATTCATTGCTGTCCAGTCAAATGCGCACCATAGGTTCAGAGAGGCCTTTTCTCCAGTGACTCCGCCTCCAGACTGAGCCAAGGCCCGCCTTTCAGTGAAAAGCGAAGCTGCAGGACGAAAAAGCATGAAAATCGTCACTTGTACGGTCGTAGAGTCTTACTGGGGAATCAGCTGTGCGGATGAGAGCGTAGTGTTGTAGATGGTTAATTGGGCCCACACAGACCGAGATCGGAATAGGGTTCTATCTAGGCTGCATGAACCATAAGTACTCCAGCCCTGCAAGACTAAACGTTGTGTAGGCCAATGGAGGACGCCACTTCCTTATCAGAAGGCTGGGATATGGGAGGGGGGGGAGCGTTAAGTTGCTTGTTCTGATCACAGGTGACTCACCCATGTTTGTGTCTTTTGTTGCCCTGTGCTGTATGCTCCCTCGCTTCTTTTTGTCTAGTGTCTTGTCCAAAATTCTGACGACTCTTAGCGCCTCGCTTAAATAAAGGGGCTTTAGTTAGGATGTTTCCGACGGGCTCCTCAGCTTTTCTCCTAATTGTCAGTTCAACTTGCACGTATGTAGGGTTTTTTCTCAACCGTGTTACCTACCATGCTCCGACCGCTAATCGCCAAATAAGCCGTCAAATGATGGTAAATAGTGTCCCTATAATCGGCAGATTTATTAGTTGGACGAGTTATTGACATCTATATATAGTGTAAAATATGTTTAAAATGGATGTACAATCTGTCGCGGCCAAAAGAGGCGGAGTTATCTGGTGGGCGGAGCTTGGAGAGGGGTCCACCCGGTGGAGAAAATTGAGAAGGGCTAATTCTGCAAAAGTTGCAAAAACAGCCACTTCGGACAAAAATTTATGATTAATAACTATTATATAATAGTGCTCATCGGTATGGTTTCTCACATTCTTTCCAATATCTAGCTCTTCCGCTCGATTAGCTCCAGTCAACAGCAGGCAAGTAAAGAGGGGTGGGAATGGTAGTGTGGTCCAAACGGAAAACATTGTACCAGTCTCGTGGCGGAATGTTGTTATGTGAAGAAGTGGTACAATGTTGTTCCAGAGGACCTACCTTTTCAGTGACTCCGCCTACAGACTCCGCCCTCCAGCCAAAGGCAATGCTACCGGAAAAGTAGCATGATATGGATGCTCTACTGTCTGGTCATAGGGCGCACTGCAAGGATTCAGCCAGCAGAAGTGGTTCCAACATGCTGTTTTTTAGCCTTTCACCCGTACAATTGTTTAAGGCTGGTGGGGGCCCTATTCAAGGCGTTACCAGCGTTCCCTTAGGCATATTCTCTTCTTAGACGAGCACATACTTGACGAATTCTCTTCCATATTTCAACATCTCTGCCTACGGTCCTTATCGCGGACTGTGCCAGAGGACTGATTCTTTCGGAGTCTTATGCGATACTGATACTCCACAAGTGCCAAGGAATATCAGCAAACTTAAACATGTTCATTTACCAGCTTCCTAGTTACACAGTCACATGTAGGGTAGTGGCCCTTTCTCTGCGTTAAGAAACAAAATGATATAACCGAAAGCGCAGCGCGTGGTCCTTCATATGAGTATCACACAGCCACATAAAGAGCAATAATTGTGACTGATTTATTTGACGCTTTTCATGCTTTGAAGTTTCAGTTTTTATACTCGCTCTCTGAGACGAACATACACTCAACCGAGCATACATCACCGCAATTGTCGGGTCGCAATCAGCGGCTCGCACCTGCGGCGTTTCCATCATTGGTTGCTCCCTCCCTAAATCGATCTTTACCCGATCGCCATTGGTAGAGCAACGAGGCCGAACGCCCATTTGGACCGCGTTGCACAGCCGCCTCCGACAGTCCGCAATGATGAGGACTGTATATGTGCGAGACTGCGGCGACTAAGTGAAT
>MU931032.1:0-25075 GCA_036418165.1 Cooperia oncophora
AATCCCACACCCTCTCAAAACACTAGCAGCGGGGCTGATCTTTACCCGTCTGTGACCTGTCGATATCTCTGGAGCGCTATTATAGCTGCAGCGCATTGACGCGCGTCACTGCGAAGTCTCAACGAGTCTCAACGCTGCTTCAGTGGGAGGAGCGTCCGCCTTTTAGCCAAAGTAAAAAAGCACGTTTTCGCATAAAGTGGCAGTGCATCTTCCGATTCCACCACTTGAAAGTGCTTGATAAGAGTGCTACGGGGGACAACAACTCAACTCCGTCTCCATTAGCTATCCACCTTTACCATATCGTTTCACCACCCTATCGGCGGATTCTTGATCCTTCATATACTCTCTAGCCATACCATGATCTGGTTCTTTTGTCTCCACCGAATCTCTCCGGCTGTATGCTCATGTGTAATGCTCGTAATGCTCATATCCGACAAAGCTTTAATTCAGAGCGTTTCCAACGGTTTTTTTGTTCACTTTTCCTCCATTTGAGATCTGATGATTCTTAGTTCTATCTTCGAAAGGAAGCTGTCAACTAGAAACAATTCAGACTACTAGTTTTTGTGCACTCTTATATTCCCGAGCTGAGAAAATACGTTTATGAATCGAAGAATACGTGTGTGTTCAAATTAAATAAGCTGCTGAATCAATTACCGCTGATTAATAAAACGAGAAAGGGAATGATGTGGAGGTGTGTACCAAGCTGGGGTCCCCACAAATGGATTGAAGGCCCACCCTGCTATTTAAAGTCTTGGCTAGTGGGGTGCAGTTAGGAATTTGTAGTTGATGAATAACTCCTTTCAGCGTCAGTATGGGATATGGAACTCCCATAAAGCTGCGAAACTGCATTCTTCCTCATGCCATTGTCTCTCTACTTTCCTTTCATTTGCCTTTCCTTCCTAGTTTTTTACTCCAAAAGTTTATTCCAAAAAACTCAAAAGACAGCAAAAGTCTCGAAAGAATTTTAGAATTTCGCATCTTGCGATATTTCGGTGCGCAGCACCTTCTTCAGGCCTGAAATTTCAGCTTGTTTTCCGCTGGATTGTATACTCTTTATCCCTGAGACGGAGTAGGCGTGGCATTCGAACATGGCACGGAACTGGTTACTCGTGGGGTGTTTGAATTTCAGACAACCGCCACCTTGTTCTTTGTTGGAAAAAGACGTGATCGCATTTGAGTCAAAATGAAAATGTCTTTCCAAGAGCCCAGCCACCACGACGTTTAGTTGAAGTAAGCAGCCACGCCTACCTCTTCTCAGGGATTTCGAATGTACCTACAGAAATGCAGCTCGGACGAACTCCTCCCCCACCAAGCCACTTACCCAAATATCCCGGAAAATCTGGTGCTACGCACCGAAATATCGCGAGACAAAAAAACTTTTGAGACTTTTGCTGTCTCTCGAGTTTTTTGGAATAAACTTTTGGAGTTTCACATTCTTATTATACATTCAGATAAGTAATGAGACTCAGGGATAGCTCCATACTCCTAGATTATTCCGTTGTGGACGTAGTTCCAGTTCGATAACTTCAGGGTCCTACCATTTGCCCTGCCCCATATGTGATCCACCAGCTTGTGCATGCAGGAATGGCTTTTATAGGAACGCTCAAGGGAGATGTGTGAGCGCCAGTAACTGTCCTCAGAGTGGGTTTTCCGAAAGATTAACCGTTTGGTTCAAGCCATACAGAAAAGTATTTCAGCGTGCGGTCCCAACGAGTCGTTGAACCAGTGCAGAAATCGTTGTGAGGGAAAATGTGAGAATGTAGGAAGGGTACGTTGAATGTTCATTTCCTGACTTCTTGCAGAACGCACAACTCTGTATAGTCTGAGAATAGTGTTAATTCAAGACTTAAAGGGTAGGAAAGTGTACGTTTTCTCCTAAGGGCAATACATCATAACCTTAGGGACCTTCGCCAAATATTCTGTTTACATGACTGCGATCAATATAACACTTTTCAGGGTCCAATCCCGTGCCCTGCAATATGTGACCCACCAGCTTGTGCATGCAACAGTGGCTTTTATAGGAATGCTAACGGAAGATGTGCGAGCGCTAACAGCTGTCCTCAGAGTTAGTGTATATTTGTTTCAAAAGTCTTATTTTTAGTCCACCTTCTTTACTGAACCTACCAAATCTCAAAATCTTGCCCAAGAAATGGAAGAAGTGTGAGATCAAACGGGAAAGTCATATACCGCTTTTTGGGATGGAATACGACCCCACATCGCCAGCGATCATTATACGACCCCCTTTGTCGCTGTAAATAACAAATGACGTGCTCTGGCCTGAGACGGCAAAGGGTATGGGGACAACGATTCCCGGTAGACGGTCTTCAGGACCGCGCGACGTTGCGCGCGTGACACTGGAGCATGCTAGCGATAAACTCACCGCGTTGTTTAATTAGATTGTATTCATTCTAGTTTCAGCCTCGTTCTTGAGCTAAGACTTGGACTGCGATGACCCTCAAATTCNGTTTCATTGGCATAGTGATCACATAGCGAATAAGGTGCAGAGAAACCTACACATATTGTGCGAGCGAGTAAATTTAGCTTACCCGCTGATCACTTATCACGTGGCGGTTACAATGCTCTCTGGACAGCATACTCTTAAAAACTATTCTTACGAACTGTACTGAAGCTCTGTTGAGGTACGACGGAATGTTGTATTGAAAAAAAATAGCAGCGAAATGTCATGATCGCGGTAACAAAACCCTCGTGAGCGCGCGTCGTTGATAACTAGACGATATTGGGACAGGTCGTGCCCGTGGCCCTACCTGCACATACCCACAATCTCCGGTCCGGCAGCGGTTTCAATTTTTTTTCGTGAAGGATTGTAGCTGGAGATGGTCGAGGACGTCCTGCAATTGATGACCCATAGGAACAATAATGTTGAAAAGTCCTACGAAAAAGCGCGCGAGAACTTGCTAAGTCTCATATATGTTCTGCATCATCCTCAGAATGGTTGGGGCGCGAGAACTTGCTAAGTCTCATGTATGTTCTGCATCATCCTCAGAATGGTTGGGGAGGGGGTCCCATAAACTGCAGTGGGGTCGTTATTGTAGACTAGCGTGGTCACTCTTGCGCAACAGAATCCTTGTCTTGATCGTATTGCGGCGTCTAACTAAAAATAGCTTTTCTCTATGACGACCTGTGACGATCCTCTCTGGTAAAACAGCAAAAAAGCCTCGCATCAACCAACCTGAAGCCAAACATGATGATACGATGCTTTTTCGGGCTTATGTGGCGAGCTTTATTCACCATATCTTCCTGGCAGTGGATACTGCAGTGAGTATAATACGAAAACCAGCGAGACAAACCAGAGGCTTTTCGCTTGCGCACGGTATTAGGTAAAAAACAGAGACCTTACCACTTTTGCGAGAACTAGCGGCCACATAGCATAAAAGGGTGGCCGCAGAAATTGAAGGAGTTAGCTTTTGGAACCTTACCTTATCCACCGAGACCCCCCTCCCCTGTCCACTCAATTAGCGATACTCTTCCGCATCTGCAAGTCTATTTTTTCCTGCTTTCAAAGGTTCATTTTACTCCTGTTGTACGGACACTTGGATCGCATTCGTCTAGCCATATGCGCTCGCGACGCTAATGCGCTACTCATACACGGCCTTTAGAAATAAGGTAAAACCAAAATTATTTGCTCGCAGGACCATCGTGATTTTGACCTTCAGGCATGAATTCTTTGGATTATGCCCACAACCTTTGTAAGCCTTCAGAACAGAAATTGGACCAAGGTTCCAGACATCATGATGGTTCTCATGACAGTCTTAACCTAGCACACGATCAAGTTGTGGTGCCCTCACAAACCCTCAGGTACAGCATCATGATTTTCAGATGACTCGCATCTGTGACCGTAAGATTCTCAAGAAAATCCGGCTGAGCATGAAGATCTCGGGGAATCATGAATGATTCGAAAAAATAATTATCGAGCCTAAGGTGCCATAATTTGGTACTCGTTCTAAAATGGTGGTAGTTGCTGTATTGTGAAAAAATGTCGAAAAAGTGAAGTGAAACGGCCAAAAACCTGCGCTGAAAGCCTTCTTTCTACAAGACTCAGGAAGCAAGTGTGGACGAGTTTCCTGCTGGCATAGTGTCTGTAACCGCTAAGGTACATATGGTACCTGTACGGTATATGTACTCACTCATATCCAAGTAGCACCGCAGCCCGTTCCCATCAACTCCTTCGCTTCATATCGTACATGACGAATGAAGCGAAACGAGCACCAGCATAGGTCGGACATTTGTGGGCGGGCGGGTGCAGTGAGCGTCAGGTTCGGTATGTTGTAGCTCAATAGTGCGCTATAAGGGTACTTTTTTTACAATAATTTATCTCTGAAAAAGGCTCAGGTGCCTGCCTTGCTGGATGTATCAGTCCTACAGATGTTGAGGATTTCTCGTGCCTTTCAGCAAAACACGTTTATGAAAGTGTAGGGTACCTCTCCGCTGAAAAATATTCATAAATATGAAAGTGGCCGTGGTTACCGTGAATTCTCTCCTGGATAGAAGCGTAGACTGAATCATATATTGTCATAATAAGGCGTTGTTATCAGTGACAAGTAAATGTTTCAGGTGTGATTTCGCTATTCTCAGTAGCAAGCAATTCGTATGTGGACGAGCCGCAGACTGGAGGACGTTAGACTGTCTACCCTACCATTCCATTTACTTTTAAATGTCATCTATTATGGGAATTATTATGATTCCAACAATCTCAGTTGCTTGGAATGAGATCTTTAGTGCATTTTATCATCTGGAAAAATTGGTCAGACATGGCAGTCAACCTTTATCAGTTTCTATATATTTAATCGAACATAGTATAACGACGTAGCTTGCACTGCTCTTAGATGCCATCGCATTCGTTTTTCTTCAGTAACAATTTTTGATTGTATAATGAACTTTGCAAAGGACTCTTAGGGGTACAGTACACATCCAAGGACATAGGAGGCGTGGCTGCGAAATTGAAAAGGCAGTCCCATGGTATTGGAGAAGGGAGCCGGGACGGGAATAGGGCGGAAGTCCCTCTCCCAACTCCCGATGTAGACGTTACACACAGATTCAGTATAGTGGAAAACTATCCCAAGGATGCTGGCGTTGCGCAGAGGCCGCACCTTTCAATGTTGCTTTTCGGCAAACATTGAGCTTCACCACTACTGATCGGAAAGGTTCGAAACGATTGGCACATAGGTATGAGCATATGATCATTCCTCTCCATACCTGTGTAGATGCCCGGTGCCATGGTTTATGAGGTAAAAACCCAACCTAATCCGACTTAAGCATCTTGGTTGGGAAGAGGAGTAAGCCGTCCTGAGAGGCAGTTTTCCTTGTCCATACATCTTACAGATTTCGAACTGCTTCTGCTGCTTCAGTATCTCGATCAATCGAAAAAGCTGGTGTTAAGACGGCTCATTTCTTACACCTTCACAGTCAGATTCAATGCCCAGAATTTAACAAAAACTGAAACTGAAAACTCAAAAAAAAAACTAAGCGAGTTATCTTGGAGAAGCAAGATTCTCCACCAGTCAGATCGAGATTGAGAAAAAAATTTCATCATTCACATGATTTTTTTATTTTCGTTTTCTTTCGAGGTGCACCGACAATCTCAAAATCAGGCTCGTAATAGCCCTTACAATGACCTGTGTACATCCTCACCCCTGAGACAGAGTAGGCATGGTTTTTGAGCATGGCATAGGACAGGTTTTTTGTGAGATACTTCAATTCGAAACAACTCCCCCTTGTTCTGTTTTAGATTTAGACATGATTACGACTGTTCCAAGGTGGCAATATGTCACGAAAACCTGGCCGCCGCCATTTTAAAATCGAGTGCGCAGCCATCCTACCGATCTCGGGTATTTCGAGGATACATGCGCAGGATTTTATCTTACCGTGTGATACTCCTCTCTTCTGCGAGAAAAATGATCTTCCAAATGTCTGTAAACACTCCCGTCAATCGATATAATAGTGTTGGTAAAAGGATAAAAAGGATAAAGTCTTCGCCGTTGATCAATCCCTTTGTGGGATGCGGCACGCATTCTACTTCCTTCGGAATCGTAGTGGCTTATTGAATGCGATGTGGCCTATATAATGACTTGCGGTGGCCAGCCGATGTACTAGTCAGTGTTTTATCCTCCCAGACGAATCTTGTACCAATTCACCGTCCCCGGAGGGTAGAAGGCTTGGTTGGCCTGGGCGGGAGTCGGCCCGGGATTCGAACCGCGCGAGTGGTAAGCGCGCCACTTGTCACTACACCACCTCCGCCTCTTGAAATTTCTTGGTTTTGTGAAAAATACTTCACAATAGTGTTGGTATCCACATAAATTCAGCGGGAAGGCTAGAGAAGTGACAGTAAAGGTTAGATTCTTCCAGCTAGTCAGTTATCGGAACGCTCTGAGCCTTGGCAGTGACTGCGTAAAACGTAGAGGAGAGACTGGCTCGAACAGAGTCTACCAAAAGAACCTTACAATCCGAAAAACGAGGAAGATGCGGATATAGGATGTGTTTCATGAACAATCCTTCCACTCACCTTGGCCACTACGACTTATTTTGAATATTTTGAATAGGAGCCTTAGAGGAACAACCTGACTTCTGCCAGTGAGGTAGAATCAAGCTCGGGAGTGCTATAAAAATATCTGCTCAATATTACTGTGCGATCATTTCTTCTGTGACTACGCCTCCAACCTTCATCACAATTCCGGAAAATTCTGACATTTTTCTTCTCTGTCAGTCTGCCTAATGTAAGGGAACTTTCGAAACCAGGATTTAATTGTACAGTCTGACTGGATGTAATTTCAGAAATAGAACGTGAGCTCCCTTCAAGAACAGTTTCTGTGGAATGAGTTTTGTAATACAATAAAGCTTCTGCGACGATACTGTCGGGCATGAGGCACGATATTTTCAGCAGAACCAAATCCTTGCTTCAGTTTTCCTTGTCGCAGCGGAGAGAGATGTAGGACGGTAGTAATTTGTCTAAATCTCGCAATCAAATGTGATTAGTTGATCGCAGTTATGCAGAACAACGAACGATGTATGAGCGAGGCAACCACGCTGGAAACAACGAGCTACGCTAGGCTATTTGCAAAACTTCTCTCAGCGGTCGGTATCGATCTCAACACCATGCGGGTGGCAGCGCGCACAATTGTTGCTGCGCTAATATGGCGACTTAACGGCGGTCCCTAGTAACAAGCAATGAACTGAACATGGCAAACAGTTATGTTTTCAGTCAAATAAGTTAGACAAATTTTCATCTTTTTTTATTCTCACCTCCATCCCCTAGTCGATTAATGTAATCGGCTACATCATTTCATATTCTAATGGCACATATTTATATGATATTTGCATTTTTTTCTAATCACCCGTTGTACCCATTTTACTAGAAAATATTTCACTTTTTTCAAAGTTTCTCTCAACTGTGCAATGGATGGCCACGCCCTCCCACATCTCGATTTAAATTCCCTCGGGCCATCAACCCTACCACCCACTTTTGTCCTCCCCGCTATACCTAGGCCTGTGATCTAAGCATTTCTGGGCTTGGAAAGCTGTTGAAAGAACCCCCAACTCGCACCACAGAGATGGCCATCTTTGACTGCACAGAACGGCGACTATCTGCGCCTCTCCGTTTCGCGTAATGTCTCCACCCTCATGGTTGAGAACTCCAGTGCGACATCATAACGTCGCAGTTCAACGGAGGATAGCAGTGTTCACCTCAGGTCGTGGTAACGACCACCCAACCCTACCGACCCTCCTTAATAAAGTCTCTGGAATAGGCGTTTTGGACAGTCGTCCTTACCGCGAGCTGATGGTGACCTGTGAACTGCCAGTTTATGCCACATTACTACCGTCCGCAGTTTAGCAAGCGGTGGACCAAGATGTGTGCCTGACGAAAACGCCAGGAGTGAGGTTTTCTTTTGATTTTTTTTTCGGCGGCACCTGCTTTTTTTCATTTTTTTTCGTTTTTCTTCAATCACTTTCTTTGACTGTAGTGCGCAATTCACCCTTAATTTGAACATTAAGAATGGTAATTCGGGGTGAATTCCAGTTTGAGGCAGCAGCTATCTTGTCTACTATTTCACACTGACATGATTGTTGTCTCAAAATGAGAATATCCCCTCAAAGGTGCTGCCGCTGTCACGTTTAACACGTCTGGAGCGCGTGACACACATGGTATGTCATTAATTTGTTTATGCATCTTATTTATTTGTTCGGTTTGGTTTTTCAGCGATGTCCTAATGTTGTCAAAACATGTTTCGGTGAAAGAAGTTACACTCATAAAACATTAAAAAGATTGAGGGAATTATGATGGATTCTTGATGAAAAATGATGAAATGATGGGGAGATGTGCACACTACGGCGGTTCGCAATTGTTAACTGGAGTACGTAGACACACCTACCGTACCTCAGGGATATGAACTATACATAAACTAGTAAAAAAAAGTGGGATTCTTCACGACAATGAGTTTTCTTTTCAGCATGTCCACCTAATGAGCATTACAGTACTTGCGGCAATTTGTGTGAACTGAGTTGTGACGACAAACTCAATCAGGTACGCAATACCTAACAGCATCAACTCAAAATGCTGCTTTCTGGCACCAAGAGGCTTTCGTGGAAAAAACGCGTAGGCGCAAATCTACCTTTACCTTCCGCCAAGCAGCACCAAAACCGTCTGATCGTGGCAACTGAATAAACCAAAATCGAAGTGTATACTAATGTTTGAGAAATATCTGCTAAATCTGCTTAATTGCCAAATGACGCCCAAAATGAGAACCATGAAAGTGGCCAGTTCGCAAAATAGTCCTTCCCTTCAAGTTCAGGAGGGAAAGGCTAGGATTTCGAGGCGGTACTCATTGAAAATCCAAAATATCCAAAGTATCACATGGAAACAAAAATGACTCTTGTTCACTCATGCCATACATTCACCTATCACTGGTTATAAGGGAACGGAAAACGAGCCCAGTTCGGCGACGGGGAGGGGCATTCGTACTTTCGCTGCTTCACTGGTTCCATTTCCCAAGTCTCTCTCTGGTTGGATCGTGAACTCTCGTGGTGGAGCAAGCTCAGTGAGCCATCATGGTGAAAACTATCAACTTAAGATGAAGTCTTCTAGATGGGTGGGTACGTTCTTGGGGGTAGCAGTGGTAGAGTAACCGTCTAAGCCATTATAGACATCGTCTGAACATGAGGAAAACGGAATACTTCGAAACCGACCATAGCGAAGGCACGATTAAAGTCAAGAACTTACCGATGACGATGTCTTTTAGTTACCTAGGGACCCACTTGCAGAGTGCAAGAGGTGTCGATGATGAGATAAGAATGAGAGTCAACGCGGCATGGATGAGATGGAGAGAGATCACTCGCGTGTTACGTGATAAGCGCATGGCTCTTCGCCTAAGCCCTCGCCTAAAGTCAAGATATACCGGACCATGGTCCGACCCGTGGCACTGTACGGATCCAAATGCTGGCCAGCTACTGAAAGGGCTGAGCGTCAACTCCACGCCACGAAAAATGCCGCGGATGTCAGTGGGTATTTCACGACTCGACAGAATCAGTAACGACGTGGTTCGGTGCCAGATGGGTGTCGCCCCGATCGCCGAGAAGATGCCAGAAAGACGGCTTCAGTGGTGTGGCCACGTTCTACGAGCCGAGCGTGATATCATCGCTGCTGTTGCATATCGATATGAAGTTGATGGTCAACGGCCGAGAGGAAGGCCGAAACAGCGCTGGAAGGACATCATAAATGCGAACATGAAAGTGGCCAACCTCCGCAGAGAGGATGCACTAGATCGAGCAAAGTGGCGATTGTCGATCAGAAGAACGGACCCTGCACCAGTCGGACAAGGTTAGGAAAAAGAAGAAGAAGAAGTTCTCGGAGGTAGCAGAAGGCGGTGACGTCCGCTCTTTACGTGGTGCCAGTGGAAAACGCCCGTTGAGCTGACCGCGGCCATTCAAAAGTAGGTGGTCGTAAAAGGCCTTCGTGACGGAACACTCATGTCACATCAACATGTTTGATCACTCCATGTGTATTCCGAGATAGTGCTATGGAGTCCGCGCGAGCCTACGCGCACTCGCGAGTCCCGAACACTGTGGAAACTATCGAGGGTCCTCTTTGGACTAGCTTAACTGCCCCTCCCCCGATGCAAGGACGGCATCGGGGGAGGGGAAGTTAAGCTAGTCCAAAAGTTTCGCAGTGTAGCGTG
Organism: Cooperia oncophora; assembly: GCA_036418165.1. Taxonomy (NCBI): domain Eukaryota; kingdom Metazoa; phylum Nematoda; class Chromadorea; order Rhabditida; family Trichostrongylidae; genus Cooperia; species Cooperia oncophora. The sequence goes on from MU931032.1 coordinate 10,188, forward strand.
TAATGTCCGTGTAGCAACGTTCAACGTTGGGACCTTAACCGGACGTTCATGTGAATCCTTAGAAGCACTGGTGCGCAGACGATTCGAGCTCTGTGCGGTGCAGGAAACAAAATGGTCCAGTCGCAAGCGCAGAGACATCGGTAGCGGTTTCAGAGCCATTCTTTGTGGCAAGCCAAGGATCACCAACGGTGTAGCCATAATCGTCTGTCGGCCACTCGATAGCTAACGTGGAACGTTTCGATGACCGTTTGATGAAGATAGTTTTTGCTGCCAAGCAACGACTGAACCGCTTCTGCATATGCTACGCAGACGGGATGCATTGAACAATTAACCTATTGCGTACCAATTGTCTTTGTATGGACGCGTACTGCACATGGTGCGGCACCTTTCATTCAAACATATTCAGCATTGTTCTATGAATCAAGTGGGTGGATCATTTTGATGGCTCCTGGAAAAATATACAAATATGGGAAGTTGAGGGACTAAACTAGAGCTAGGTTATCGACACTTCTCTGGAAAATTCTTCAGCTACTATATCCTTTGCTCATTTCTTTAAACCAGTAAACCAAAACTAAGGCTGTGACTCGACTAAAAGATCAGAAAATAGAAAGACTAAACAATTTATAAACGTACTGCAACCGCTTTTCAATCGTTCTCGATTTTACCAAGCTTTTTTGACTACTGTGGTTTTTCGGCTCATTTCATTGATTGTATTCAATTTCATGTGTCATATTCATGCAGATAAGAGCAATGTATCATGCGAATTATATCCAATAATTTGAAAGCCTCTGTACATGATGGAAATAGCATTTTTATACTCGGCGCGCCACGAGACGATAAAAAGGCGCCGGCCCCAGATGCCAGTTTCCGCGGAAACTGTGCGGTACAACTGGTTAAAGCACGAGATCTGGACACTGCTCGAGAAGACAGCTCAGGAGCCGTCAGGAGACGCTGCGGAGAATATTGTCTTTGGTGACCTTAGCGGAGCACGTAGGCGCAACGAAAGACAGTTGTAATTTGTGGTGGTTTTCCGGTTATGAAGCACGTAAATCGATGGAGGACGCATGCTGGAATTTACAGAAGCCCATAATCATAAACACAAAGTTCCGCAGATGTGATCCCCGTCTTGACAGCGCGGTGTTAGTGGACAAATGAAGGATAGATAGAAGCTGGAAGCGCGCGATGACGAACGGCACATTCGCCGAGTTCACCAAGCTCGTCATCGCGAGACCGAGAATGTAGTGAAGTTCTCTGGCATCAATGACAGAAAGGCTGCTCCCGATGGACCGAACAAAGTTGCTGAGCGATGGCGCGACTACTGTGAGAAAATCTCTACAGTAGTAGTATGACAAGAGAGCACGTCGATTCCGCTCTGGAAGAAAGAAACAGTCTTGCAGACTGCTCAAATTATCGTCCAGTTCGCTTGATCTCGCACAGCATGAAAATTTCTGAACGAATTGTTGATGACTGTATTCGTCATATCGTGCAGCTCTCTAGCAACATATGTGGCTTCCCGGTTGTAGCACCATAGGCGCCAGCTACACCGCTCGCTTCTTGCTGAAGAAACATTGTGAGGAGAAGAAGCACGTCCATCTAGCCTCCCCTACTTCGGAAAATGCATTCGATCGTGTCCCGCGGGAAGTTATATGGTATGCTCCACGACAGCGCGGGGTTTCTGAAGAGCCTAGCAAGTGGGTAGGCATCCTGTGCGTCGCGTACGAACACTAGCAGTTATTTCGATGGGGTTCCTCATCACAGCTGGGGTGCACCAGGGCTGTGCGCTTTCACCGCTGCTCTTCGTTGTTGTCATAAATGTCATTTCACGGAACCTCTAGAACACCGGCTCCTTGGCGCTACTCCACGCTGACGATGTGATGCTCGCCTGCGAGGATAAGAATGGTCCCGAGGAACAAGTGCAAGCTTGGATCAAGCGGTTGGCGAACTTCGAACTCAGATTGAAAGTCACGAAAATAGAGTGCCTGACGACTAAATCAAACGAGTCAGGTTCTTCCTAGGGTCAAAGGCAGTGTGCTAACGTGTACAACAACGTTCAAATACCTCGGATTGACAATTACTTCTGGGGTAGTATGGACACAGAAATGAGCGCGCGTGTGGGTGCAAGCCTGTTCTAAGTGGCGCTGTATGACTGGCGTTCTCTGCGACAAACGATACCAGAGCGCCTCAAGTCGAGGACTATAGAACCTTTGTTTAACCTGTCGCGATCACGGTGCTGACTTATGACCTACACCGAAAAAGTTGAAGCTCACCTCGGAATGATGAAGATGAGAAGGTTGTGCTGAACGGCACTGTCACGCGTATGGATCGCGTTCGCAATGACGACAAACGAGATTTGGTGTAATTCCTGTGGCCGAGAAAATGCGCTTTTATGGAATGGTAGTAGTAGGCGAATTCTGACACCGTCCGTAAGACTGATCTCGAGCTCAAGGTGCTCGAAAAGCGGCCTAAAAGACATCTCGTGCAGCGCTGGCTAGACACGTTGCATGCGAACCTGAAGATAGTTGGCATCCTTCTCGACCAAGCATTCAATCAAGTGGCGTGACAAGTGGCGTGACAAAACAAGAAGAGTGGATTTCGCAACTGAGCGCAACTGAGCGGCTGAAAGAGAAGAAGAAAAAGAAAGAAATGAATATAATCAATGATAGTAATAATGTTAGCGATAATAATATAAGGACTGATTTATGATCGATATAGTCCGCAGAAGAACGTCCCTTTTCTAAACGAGAAAGTGTGAGGTAGGAAACTTTGACATTGAGATGATGAAGTCTCTTTCTTCTGAAGGAACGACTGCTGCCGTGCATAGAGGTATGCGCCCCACCGGCTTGTGTCTGCGATGATGGTTTTCTGCGTGAGAGGGAAGGAGATCCGTGCGTCCTGATACGGAAAAGCAGCTGTCCTTTGTACGGACCAAGATCAGTCATTCACATTTTCCAATTTCTTTAGAAACCAGAGTCAACGGGTTCCTTTCAGCGTCTCGTCGCCTCTGCTTGATGGAAGCGTTCGACATAGGCGATCTCGATCTCTCTGAATCCTAACATCGTTCACGAGTAGTGAATTTCTTACTTATATGATAAGAGGTTCATAAGCTCGGAAAGACGAGCTTGTGCTTTCAGCTTCTTCAGATCGAGTTTTCTCATTTGAATTATGTCTCCTAGTGAACAGAAATGATTTTGAATGTTGTTGTTGGCATGCAAAGGAATTAATAAAGGATTTACAAAGCGCATCCCTGCACTGTTGGTGAGCAGTTGGTGGGTATGAAATCTGTTACATGCACCTGAAACCTACATTTCACCTGCCACCCTTCAGTGAACTAATTATGCCACTACTCGGACTAACGAGAGATTTTTTGACCAGCGACAAAACTGAAAGAAAAGTTATAGCATCATGGGCATTTTGATGCGATGGATTTTATGAGCGCTTGAAAAAGCCCCTCAAGGCAGTTCGCACGATAAATCTCCAAGACTTTCAGGACTACTAAGTCCAGCAGGACCGAATAGGGCGCCCGAACGTGATAGAGTGCTAGGACGATACCTTCCTTCTTCAAGGACGGTTCTATCTTACCTTAGCACCCTATCAAAATGCGACATACCAGGCTGGTTCCGAATAGATGTCATGTGCGTGGCGCGTTCCATAGGTGAATTCATAAACGCTGTGAGCTTCATTTAATCACAAGTGGAATGAGACTTATTGAAAGTCTACAAAGTGTCTGTAAGGGAATGAGAGCTCTATAGTTCGAAGCCTCAAGGCAGTTGGGCACGATAAATCCCTGAGACGAGTAGGAATCATACGTCTGGCAGGACGGAAGTCCGCGACCCTGAGCAGGAGCTGCGTACCGCCTCTTTCAAGGAAGGTGTCGTCATGAGACCTAACATACCGACTCGAATCCATCACGTCCGCCCGCCTACAAATGGACGAACGTACCTGATGCTGCGTATTGCTTAACGTATTGCGTAAACGTAACGTATTGCTTCATTTGCTGAGTAAAACGCGAAGGGATTGGTATGGAGCGGCCGCGGTGCTGCATGGATATAAGAGTACATACGTGCAGCAGTACCTACCGTAGAACTGGCAATCTTGGGGAAACTCCCCCAAATATGGTTTTTGAAGTCATTTTGAATGAAGGCTTTAAAGTCATTATGAACGAAGGCTTTCTGCTGTCAGGTTTCTGACGGTCTCACTCCATTTTTTCGCCATTTTGCCACTATATAGCGCCCTATTAGCATTTTAGGCCTAGTACTGCCTTTGAACTGTCTGTTTTCCCCCCACTCTTTGTCATTGTCGTTGTGGATGCCACCTTAGGGGATCTCCAGCAGGAGAGTATTTGGGCTGTACTCATATGCTGACGATGTGATGCTAGAATGTGATAAAAGAGCGATATCGAGCAGCAGGTGTAACTCTGCTTTCATGTGGTGAAGTTTTATTCTGATGCACCTTTCATGAACAGTTCAAGTCCCTCAAAGGACTTCCTGAGAATGAAAGGCTTCCAAACTTCTCTTGATTGGTGTACACAGTGGGCAAACAAGATTTGCAGTTATGGAGTTTCTAAACACCTCAACTTCAATACAGCTTTGAATTTGTGGGAAAAAGGCGGATTGATCAGTGGCAAAGCGCCGCATTACCATAGCTCCTTCCAACGAGGATGAGATCAAAAGCCATGGAATGGTTGGGTTTGTCTCTGCGCGGCGAACTCAACGGTGTATGAACCGTCGAATTTCGGTTAGATCAGCTTCGAACTCTAAGCAGATGAGGGTTCCACTTTTGATTTCTGGAAATGGGAACGATCCCTTGAGTCTTTCGTTCCCTGGAGGAGATTCGTAGCGGAACGAGCGCCATCACCGGGAAGCTTCTGGGAATGGAAGTTGGGCGGTGCCGTGCCCATTGTGTGGAGATGCGGTTCCATTAAAAGCAGGTGGCGGGTTTCTCACGCATTTTTGAGAGTACGCCAGATTACTCAAATTCAGATTACGCCAGTGATTAGTACACTTCATCCTGCACGCAGGGCTACCATATCCAAAAAAGGAATGTGGACATTAAATGAAGGCGAGCATGCGTTTAATATTAGGTCGTTGCAGAAGAAATGCAGGATTTCGTTTTTTTGTATTTAATACTTATTTTATTCCAACAAAATGTAAGTGTTATATATCATTCGGAAGCTTATCTAATGCTCTTTCTAAATGATACTTCAAGATTGGTTAGAATTCTTTTTAGAGGCCACAAAATCGTTGAAGGCGTTTTTGACATCGTCTTGGTTTTTGAAGCCTTTCTCTCTAAGATAGTTGTCCAGATGCTTGAAAAAGTGGTGATCGGTGGGCGACAGGTCTGGTGAGTATGGTAGATGAGGCAGAGTTTCATAGCCCAATTCGTTTAAATTCTGGAGGTAAATTGTGCAAAGTGTGGTTGGCATTGTCGTGGAGAAGAGTCCGGAATCGAATGGAATGGAGTCCCTTCATATTGACCAACCTTGGGCACATGCGTTAAAGGCTTCTGATGCATTTCGTCGATTTGTTGACAGTACTTCTCTGCCGTAATTGTTTCACCAGGATTCAGGAAGCTGTGATGGATGAGACCGGCGGCAGACCACCAAACATGAAGTTCATCTTCAAGGCTGGTGTTGCCACAGCGAAACTTCTGGAACCAACGTTGGACCGTAGATTCGTTGATACTTCCTTGACCCCAACTTCGTTGATGTTCCGAGCTGTATCGGCAGCGTTTCATCCTAGCTTGAACCTCATAGAAGAAAATAGTGCGAAATTCACGTTTCGACATCTGCAATAAAATGTCAATAAAAATTATATAAAATGAATTATAACCAATCTTGGAGTATATTTTAGAAAAACATGAGATGAGCTTCCGGATAGTATATAACACTTTATATAAAAGTAACATATTATTGGAATAAAATAAGTATGAAATACAAGCAAGCAAAATCCTGCATTTCTTTTGCAACGACCTAATAGAACAGTGCTCTCATTCTCTTTTACAATCTGTTTAACATTTTGATCAACAGGGAATTCTCCCTTCTGTGATTTTAATTTTTTTTGAGAAAACTTCCCATTTGAGAGGATAATTACTGCGATCCTTCGATAGTAGCTACACATGCTCAGTCTGATGCCTAGAATTTTAGTAGTAGCCCTGCCTTCCCTATACTTCGAAGAGCAGAATGTCACATGATTTTTATTGTGATAGAGCACTTTCTATTCACTACGATTCATCTTGGCTTCCATTGATCCCTGCAGTGTCTCGACAGTGAGTGCAAGCTTGAGCACTAAAAAGATTCCAAGGGTTCTCAATCGCTTTTATCTCAAAGCTGGTCTAAGGAAGTGAAAGCCTTGTTGATTCAGATAAAAAACCGTTTTTGAGTCCTTCAGTTGTGACACGAGCATTCCTGCCACAACGCTTATTTGTACGATCAATTACCAGAAAAAGGCTATTCGATAAAACAATTTCCCCCTTTATCTTGCTTATTTCCTGATACCATGGTATTCATATGCATTGTACGATAAACAATTCGTTGCGTTGCTAGCTGATCTTGGACCTACAAGCTGGTCACAGAGTCTTTTGGCATAACAGAAAATGTCCTGTTTCAGTACTGCAAGCGCTCGGTCAACTTTAACTGTATCGGATCTATAGTGCAGATAAGCTCGTAGTTGCAAAGTTCGCTAAAGATCAAGGAATTGTACGCATTCGGCTGCACGATCACCTACTATGTGGTCGGCCCAACTCCACCGTTGTGTGCGATGGTATGGGGTGAAGTGCAAGTGTGCGTGAGACTGGCTTCTGTCTTAAAGGGCTGAGAGTGTTCAAACTCATGACGATGTGAGTTTTGAGTTCGCGGTCAAGCTTCAGGCGCGACCGCGGAAAACCTCGAAACCTCGTTGGTGACTCGTCAGCCATCCAAGAAGGAACTGCAGAAAAACTCCTCACAGTGATTCTTCACAAAACGGGAGCTGAGCCCTAGGGCCTCGATGGAAGAGTTACATTTGATAATGCTCAAAGGCACATGGTACGCTCAAACACATTGAGGGTGTATGAAACTATCAGCCCCAGCTGTCGATGTGTCGTGGTCCCCGCCTAGAACTGCACGGGGTCAGAGTACGGGACCGTGGGAAAGTTGTAATTCCTTGCTACGCCGCCCGTTTTTGCAAACTCACGTTATACTAACACCGTTCGCGCGGAGCTTCCTTGGCTTTTTGCCAAGTCCTGCAAATTGCGCTTTGGAATACGAGTACAAGCAATTTCTCTATGCGGATAACATTTTAGGTGATGCAAAATAAGAATCGAAGATGCTGACAAGCCGCTAGAGCTCAAGAGCAACTGTGCTGCTTCTGCAATATCCCTCAGAGGCACAGAGCATGACAAAAAAAACGGACAACATGACAATACAAGCAAAACGCAATTTCCTCACATTTGATTTATTGCTCATGCTTCAAAGTTCGAATAGAAGGTGATGAAGATGACAAAGGCTAGAAATGAACAACAAGAATGTAGATGAATAAAACAAAAATGAAAAAACTAAGGAAACGCAATAAATTAAAATCCCGTGTGCATTTCTGCGATCCGGCTCGAATCCGGCTCTAATGCTGTTGAAATACTTCAAACTAACGAGTGGGACGCTTATGGCATCTTTATTTTGATGTTTTGTGGGAATGCGCGGCCTGCGAGGGCTGTTGCAGAAGCAGCACAGTTGCTCTTGAGTTCTAGCCCTCGCCATCATCTTCAGTTCTTATTTTGCAGAACCTGAAATGTTATCCGCATAAAGAAATTGCGTTGTACTTGTATTTCAAAGCGCAATTGCAGGACTTGGCAAAAAACCGAGAGCTCCACGCGACCGCGCCGCGCGAACGGTGTTAGTATAAACGTAGGTTTGCAAAAACGGGCGGCGTAGCAAGGAATTACGACTTTCCCACGGTCCCGTACTCTGACCCCGTGCAGTTTTAGGCGGGGGGACCACGACACATCGACAGCTGGGGGGCTGATAGTCTCATACACCCTCAATGTGTTCGAGCGTACCATGTGTCTTTAATACCCCTTGAAGCCGGTGTTAAGAGTCGGACTGCATTACAAGGAGTCCCTGACCTACACTACACCTACACTACACTATGCGCAGGATGACGGTCCTGAGTCGTTGATGGAACTTTGGAATCGGAATCCCAGGTCCCAGAACAGTCCCAAATATTTCGCGGTTGCGTGAACAGTCGTGGATGCTATATAAATGTCACGGGGTAGTTTAAATCACTCACTTAATAGTAGTAATTATTTCTTTCAGCAAACAACATATTTACAAATTAGTTAGTGCCAATATGCCGCACACAAAAATCGAATGTGCTAGAACCTACGTCACAAGTTCTGGACTCGACAAACAAAAAGAAAGGGTATCATCCTCTATTCTTCTGTAATCTAGGGTGTCGGACAGCCTTCGTATTTCGTTCCTCTTTCTTTTTGAACCAAAAGGGAACGACCATAGCGCTAAATCCCTCCTAGACTAACGTGCTTCTGTAGCCGTATCACTGCACTAGTGCACCTCCCCTTTCCGCATAGCGAACGATTCACTCTTCCCCGAGCGAAGGGAGCAAGGCTCCCATCTCGCGACACTTCCTTCGAGCAAGGGAGGGGGGAGGGGAATGGGCAGGCTTCTATCACTAGGTCGTTATCAACGACGTTAGGGAACTCTTCTCCCTACTTCGAAAGAACCTGATCTGCTTGCCTTCCGTGACTTAGGCGAAATTCCCCACAGATTGGGCAGCTCGATCAGCCAACGGATTGACAGGAGATGGGGCCGTTTATGGTCTCACGGGAGAACCTTAAAGATCTAAGGATACACTTAGGGATGTCATCAGGTGCATCCATTCATAGATCTGTCTTCAGGGACTTACCTCATCTATCCCATCTCCCATCACAGTTCGAGTTGCTGTGAAAAATCTCCCAGACTCAAAAGATTAGAAACCGAGTTCCGATTTCCATATACCACGGATGACCTATGCCTATCTCGAGCTCCAGAAACATTACGGAATGTTTGCCTTGTAGTCATGAATCGCTTCAATCTTTTCGAGAAGGCGGTGGAGTCGAAACTCGAGCGAGTAGTAGAACATGCTCAAACTGGAAAGCTTGTGTGCACAAACCTGCTATTGTTCTTGATTAGTTGTGCGCCTGATTCCTTACATTGTGTGCGAATCTTTCTACTCTTCAGAGTAGTATAGGGCGCAAGATTATAAGTTCAGGTTGTCAGGCTACGTACAGTACCCCCGAAAATTGCGTGTGAAGTTAAAAATGTCGCGTCGTGAACGCACACAATCGGGCGCACCGTAATCGGTTCAGTTACCCAAGTATGAGGTGCGTTTAATAGCTCCTGTTATACGGCTTTTGCATAAACGTCTGATGTACGTTTCATCTTTGATCCCGCGCGCGCATGGGGTGGGTGGGGGAGCTTCGGGGTGCGGCGGGCACCCGGGCAGCGACCCGCCCGATCCTGGCCGGGCACCCACCCCGCGGCTAGGTTACAGTGCCCCACGCCCAAAATATGTGGTCCACATAGGCCCGCACCCCGTTGTGTGCATCCACGGACGACGCAATTAATCCCACGCGCAATTTTCGGGGGTATGTACGTAGCCTGGCAACCCGAGCTTATAATCTTGTGTATAGGACAGATCACGAGAGGATCCAACACCGGCAGGACAGAAATGGCTGACTACAGTCGCTGTGGGAAAAGGGGGACTTTGGAGTGAGAGTGTGGGCATTCCCGACAGGTGGAATAATCGCTAGGGACCTGGAGAAAGGAAGTCGTCTTATTCCGCTGAATGTGGGGTAGGCACTACCGAACAGCGCGTATGAAATCTGCTTCTGCAATCTGCCTTTGCTTTTACCGAATTTCTCCACAGCTTTCGGACGGAAATGGGTGCACAGGGTACCTCCGGCCGACTTTCAGAAAAAGCAGAGTTATTGATACCTAAGGACATGAAGAGTATATAACGGCCACGGAAAGAAACGGTTGAAAATCCTTTTCGATACCAGTTACGACTCATGTTTCCCAACCCTGATGGAATTTGCAATGCGGAGCGGCGCTTCATCTATGGGCGGCGCAGTGGAACAGGCACTGAGGGTCTGTTTACGCATAAGTGAAAACGAGAGGGAGGGAGGACAGAAGCACTGGAGTTCGATTTAAACAGGCAAGTTTCCATCTTAGGGTGCAAGGGAGACGGTGAAAAAGACCTCGCACGGGACTGCTTCCAGTGATGATTGCCAATGTGCGGCGTGAACAGTGCAACGAAGTCATGTTTATTCGAAGTCACGACAGAAATACTTCATTTCTTTCCGATTCTCCTACGGCAATCATCAATACCGCACAGCCTGCCCATTGCCGTGGGGAGAGAGCACACCTGAAACAGCCATGAATGATGCCAGACATGTATGCTCATAAAAGGTTATTTCAAAAATGCAAGAGCTTACCAAGAGAAGTGCGATCCAGGAGATCCAGGAAAATGAGAGCGCAGCCTTCATTGTCTTTAGCAGACTGTCAAAGATGGGTTTCGTGTGTGGAACTCTGATGAAGCGTGCAGTTAACACAAAAAGACATATTGATTGTCAATCACTGACGTGAACGTGTGGCTTCACGCGTTCAGTGATAGAAATTACTATCCAGGGAAGGTAAACAGGTCGCCATGTTCATTCAGTCTGCCTTCATAATTTGCCGAGCGATTCTCTAGAAGGAGTTGGAGAGGGGGTTCTAGCATAGCACTCGCCGATCCTCGTTTGTGGTAGCTCAAGTCAGTTCGAGAACAGACAGGCGCAAGCGGGCGATGGTGTGGTGAATAGGTGTTGCGTTATAGATGCAAGGACATGGGCTCCTTCCTTGCTTCGCACTTCTGCATTTTTTTTTCGAAACATCTTCTGTGAGTTGGCAAGGTATTTCTATATTGGCATTTTGTTAAGCTTGCTCTCATTTGCAACAGATAGGAGTCGGAAATCGTTCTGCTCTTCAGAGTAGTATAGGGCAGATCACGAGAGGATCCAACACCAGCAGGACAGAAATGGGCTGACTACAGTCTTGTACTCACGCCTGTTATATCCTCCTTTCATTTTCCTGTGCAATTCCTTCTCATCTTTATTGCATGAATTATGCATGTCAACTTTTTTACATTTTTTCCGTTTTATCCTATTTCTTTACTCCTTCCCCTATGTAGTCTATGTCCATGTCGTCAACCGTATCGCACTGAAGAGCCTAGGGGGTTGGTAAGACATCGATGATTCGTCTGCGATAACGGGCGAAACGGATCATCTGTGCGTTGGAGTGTATTCCTTTCCCCAATATTTTTTGATTTCTAATTGGGGCTTCGCTTCTTAAGCTTTGCAGCTCTCCTTCCTCATCGAAAAGCGGAGGCTTGCGCGAAGGAGACGGTGGTCAGATTCCGTGTAGAAATTCGGAACAACAGCGACATCGTTTAGGCAAAACCTTCGGTTGAAGACGATGTGGTCGATTTCATTATGGAATTGCTGCCGACTCCCATGTCCAGTGTAAGGAGTAGGTCTTCTGCAACTGCGAGTTACCATGGATGGAATGGGTCGACATGATAAATTCAGACAGCTTTTTACCCTGCTCATTCCACTCCGTTTCGTGACTTCCCGATGTAAAGTTCTTCACCCGTTCTTCTTGGTCCCATCTTGGCGTCGAAATCACAGATGAAGACCTTGAAAAGCTATGATCTTCCTCGTAAAACTTCTTCAATTGCATATAGAACGCTCTGAGCTCATCGTCATCATAGCTTGATGTTAACGCGTAGGCGAAGATTGTCAAAGCTGGAGTTGCACCACATCTCCTCAGTCGCAAACGTCCGATTTGGTTCGTCAGATTTTCGTACGAATCGATGTTCATAGCCAAGTGCGCGTTGACGAGGACGCCCACACCGCCAACATCTGCTCTGCTTCTGTCGCATGCTCCGACGGAACAGTCTTCTCCAGTCTCGTATACGGAGTGCAGCGGGCGACGTCTCCTCGTCTCGGTCAGTCCGATATCGTCGTACTTGATCTTCCTGGCTTGCAACGTCAGATCTTCGATGTGAGCTTTCGATGCAAGCCATCGTGGGTTGAAAGTACAGATCGTCATCCTAGTCTGAGACTCAATCATGGCTCAGTGATTTTGCAGGCGGCTGTTAAGCTCGCATTGTTATCGGTTTGGAAAGTCCAAACGTTCAACCCCCGCCAGTTAGAGGTGCGATAGGTTCTTGTGTATTTAATATACCGAGTCGATGCCGCTTAAACGGGCTCTCTCTCTTTGAGAAGCGGTGTCGCCGGGTAATGCACTGCTTTGAGTGTTGAGCTAATCGTGTTTACGTCAAATGAATGAGAACGCGCATATGATGCCGGGGGGGGGCATTTTAGTCATGAAAATTGTCAAATCTGGTCAATCGGATAATCGATTACTCTCCTCAGATCGATCTCATTGACAGCATGGATGCTTTGGTCTGGCAGTCGTTGCGGTGCGCCTGTTCAAGGCGAGCGTACGGTCGCGGCAATATTGGTACCATCACTCACTATCCGACCTAATAGATATTACGCTGATAGCACTAAGGTCGCTAAGCTGGCTACGCGAATAGCCAGAGTACCGCAATGTTCTGAGTGGCAGCTAATGGTTGTGTTATGTTGTGTGATGGTGTTATGACTATCACAGCTACCGACATTTGATAATGCAATCTATGGTTCATAAGTTAGATTGCGGTCGATCATTTCTTCGGCCAATCTTTGCACAAGTAGACGCTTCCCGGCAGGCGCTTATGTGCTCCCTAATCGGCGAATCGCCGTTCTCATAACTGGTATCCATGCCATTATGTCGCAGTGACGTTTATGGCGCCACATTCCCGCCGTGGATGCAGCGAGTGGGACGAGTGCAACAATAGGACACTAGCCGCCAGTGTTCTTAGCAGCCTTGCTCGTGCTCACGTCCAGCTTCCCCAAGCGAGGCAGCTCTGTAATGCACAGAGTCTTACAAGTTGTTGGCTTGATAGGGGAAGCTTTCAGCAAATCCAACAGGCTTCAGTTGTCGTTGCTGTAATGCTTAGCCATTGGCAGTTTGTCTAGGGGTCCATTCCTATGTCTTGATGCCTGCTCTATGCCAAGGGTAACGTTCTAGTGCTTATAGGGTAATGCGCAGTATTGCCGCGATTGAATGCTATGCCTCTCCTGCAATGGGTCCTCAGATCGCTGAGTAGCGCAAGGAGTGAAGGATGGGGAAGGGGTGCATGCGTAGTAACTCCCCTTCTCACTCGCCTTCGTACTGCCACTCCACGCCTCCCCCACCAGCATCACTTGCCCTTTGCAGCGCGTGCTACGTTTAACTGCCAGCGAGCACAGCGTGCAATGGATTGAAGTGGAGTGGGGTTTTTTATATAGTGGAGAGTGTTATCAAACCAAATAACTTCTTAGTTCGTTACGGTAAATAGGTTGGCTTACAGTTTTGTTAGTCGGTTGTTTTCTCATCCACTTGGTGTGCATTTCTACTGAAACGCGCGCTACGCACCCCACTCACTGTACCCTTCCCCGCGACCCCTCCCTTTGCCTCCCTCTAATACATGTGCTCAGCTCGGCTGAGCACATGCAGGAGAAGGAGGCAGGGCGACCTGGCACCCACCCTGTCCCCGCACGAGCACGCGTCCAGCTGCCACGGCAGCAGCTCGTGCAATGGCTCGGAGCGTACTGAGAGGTTGTCTTATATATGCTGTTATCACAATCAAAACATTGGACTGATACATCTGCACCGATAGGTTCTCGGTTTGGCTAGCGGTCGTTTTCTTCTTTCACTAACGTGTTTAATCCCGTAAAGCATTTTGCGGACGGACAGACATACAAAGCGACATACATACATACCTACATACCGACAAACCGACACACAAAGTTTCTGCTTTATAGAAAGTAACTGATACCCGCTCTGATGGTGGTTGCTTCATTTCTCTTAGTATACGCTAGCGCATTGGTTGCAACTACTTTATGAGTTGCCATTTCGTTTTTGTTTTGCTTGTCCTTTAGGTTGCCGCTCATGTAAGCTCGTGCAAAAGCCAGATCACAGGTGGGGAACCAAACTGCAAATATTCAGACTTTTTGGTTCAATTCCGATCATTTCATACTTTACAACATGTCGATATCACGACATAACATAAGTATGACAATAACACCGTTCCTTGCCTTATAGTATCCACTGGCCCTTTTGTTCTCGCGGAAAGAATCGCTTTGTTCTCGCGGAAAGAATCGCTCTGGACTGACACCACAACATGGATTGACTCGCCACTCTGCTAGTGGTTGATCCCTCTCACTTCATATTTTTGCTTTCACTTATCTTTTTGCCTCCACAGTTATGCTATGCAATGGTCAACAGCGAACCATCTCACTCCCTCTTCACTGATCCGATTAACTCTCGATATCCCCTTCCACATCTACCCGTCCCAACCCTTGATCACGATGGCCCATGCACGTGGTCGCGTCCAGCTACAGCTGCAGTGAAGTGGAGGCACAACGTTCTCTTTTATAGTGGAGGTCGTAACCTTAGATTACCTCCTCGAATGATACTATGACATGGGTTTTATTCGCAACCCTGCTAACGGTTGGTTCCTTCTCTCATCACCTTATGCTTTGGTTCTACAGCTATGGTGTTCTTCTAACCCAGCGTAAGCTGAGCTCCCGCCCCCCCCCCTCCCCCATCGTACCCCCATCTCACCTACCCTCACCCTCTCCCCATCTCGCTCTCGCCCCACCCCTTCCCACCATGGTTCCCTGAACGTGTTCGCGTCTGGCTGCCATGCGAGCTGCTCGTGAAGCGACTTAGAGTGCACTACATAGCTCTCCTATATTGGGGTGTTATAATCACGACCGACGCCCCGAAGTGAGAG
>MU931033.1:0-13264 GCA_036418165.1 Cooperia oncophora
GTGAAGGAAGCGGAGGGGTGGGGGTACAATGGGGGGAGGGGCGTAGCGCACGCTTGAGTAGGAAAATAGCAGGAGAAGAGGACACAACCGCTAGCAAGCAATTGCAAGGTAATCCATAATAAAGAAACAAACTAATGCTGTTGTGATGTTGTTCTGATTGTGGTAATACCCTTACCCTATACAAGACAACTATCTAGTACACCCCAAGCCATTGCTCAAGCTGCTCGCGTGAACGTGAGCAGCGCGTGGGTTGTTCCGATCGAAACAGCGCATTATGAGTAACTATTACGATTCGATTAAAACAGCGTATGAGTAGCTAGGTGAAAGAACAAATTAAGGAGGAGAGCTTGGCGTTAGCCGGGCGATGCGACTGGTGAAAAATATTCAAGAGACGCACGTCACGTTGTGCCATTGTAAATTTCTTGGTGTGGTACAAACGCCAAAAATTCGCTCGTAATCGAACGACGCTGGCCTCGGCTGTTCATCACTGGATTTTTTGACGATATCCAGAACGCCTCCAAGGCTTTTCTTGCACAAATTTCCGTCTCATGCGGCAGCAACGTGCACTTTATTTCAAATTCAACAAATTATGCTGGTCATTGTGCTTCCCAAGGGCTGCTGCAAGAAGCACAAAATTGAGCATAATAGTGTTGAATTCAAAATAAAGTGCGATAATGTGACGTTCATCTCCTGAATATCGTAACATCAAAAGACATAAGAAGCAATATGCATTAGTGCACAAGTGTGTTATTTGCTTCAGTATGGATGAAGTGTGGAAGCGGATTTTCCGCTCAAAAGCTGGGACCCCGTATGAGTCCATTTTTCTAGGTTGCTTCGCATTCTCTTCGAAGTTCCTGCCAAGATGTCGGAACCGCTAGAGAAGATGAGGCGCTGGTGGAGTAGAGCGTAAGTCTGAACCTTGAACCACATTCAGGTCCTGAAGACGACGATCAAGTCGAAACGTTGGCCACTTGAATAAAAGCTTCCAATATCAACCTCGTGAGGCACATAATATTTAAAGGCACGTTCCGCGATAAACTAAGGCTAGGTTCTCATAACCGTGCACGATGGTCAAGCAGGCAACGTCAGAGGCTATGCTGCTTTTAAAAGTTTGAAAAACAGCAAGCAAAACGCAGGGCGCTCAGGTTTTAGGCCCATTTGCGCCCGATAGGCCCATGCCGGCCTCCAGTGACCGTGTCGTTGTGAGACTGCCATTGCGCTCTCTCGCCCGTCGTTTTCTGGCCTCTCTCGTCTCTTATCAGTGTATCGCCGCCTTTCGCAATTCACAATTGATCTTGACCACCTTACGCTCGTCCGGTGATCATGATCAATTGCAATAAAGAGGGTCTTATTCGGGCGCTTTTGCTTCCTTCTTCTTCAATAAGTCAACAATCACAGGGCAATTCTATTTTTGAACTGTATTACCTATGAAGTGTGGTCGCGGGAATTGCCTTTAACACAAGATACAACTTACCATGCCAAGGATGCAAGAAGAGAGAAGTAGGAGAATTCTATGTAAACATAGATAGAAGATATGGTCGGACTGTACAGCGCAATATGAATCGCTCAGTGGATGAACAAACGTTTTTATCAACTGCATCGAAATGCCTACGCTGAGCACTCACCTTCTCGAAAATAATGCAATCCACTCGCCGAGGATGCATTTATTAGCACCTGCACAAGCGACCTCGGCGAGTGAATTGAAATTGTGGGCTACCTTGACTGTCCATGCTTTCACACTCCTTATTAATCGTTCTCATCAGTAATTGAAAGTTGGCAAAAAAATGTCATGAAGTAGCAGGATTCTTCGGGTTCTTGAGTCTTGATTTTCTTCTCATTCAGGCAAACTACATACCCCCTCTCCAACCGCTCGACATCATGTAATGCTGTGCAAGGTCGAGGCTCTAGCATTCCGACTGAACTATGACTGCGAAGTTCCTCTTCAGCCGCTATCAGCTCTCAACACTATATTTCACTCACCTGTACGCTCCCACCTTCGCGTTCCTACTTCCCCTTCAATCACTAGAATTGAAGCCTATCTTTCACTGAATCCCGCGTTGTGATAACGAAGACCTTTTCCTTCTAACGCCCCTTGTGGAATCCTATCAGCAGCTTACAGTTCTTGCCAATCATTGATAATGTTCCTGCTTCAGAACCTATGTCATATCTTAGAATCAACATTTCGTCGCTGTCGAGACCGGCGCTATGGACTCGGTAACCCTCCCCTTCTGATGTCCTTATCAGATCTTATCAGCTGGTATCACCTGTCAACACCCACCAATATTGTCCCTTTCGCATACCATATGTCATACCTTGGAACCAACCTTCCCGTCGTTGTTGGGACCCGCGCTATGAATTCCGTGTCAAGCAGACACACGCACACATGCAGAGACTTAGCAGCTTATATATACTGTTCCTATATATAACCTGCTGTTGTGACAAGGCCCGGCTTCAACAGGCGGGGGCGGCTTCGCCGCGCTCCATTCTTCCACATATATGTATACCCAACTAATATCCGGCTTTTCTTTATTAAACAGATGACTAACGTTCCTTTACCGATAAATCATACTTGCTATTTTGAACACTAATACTGTACATGGAACTGTTAAGGAGCGTTGATGAAGCGCAGGGATGAGCGGGAACGCGGAGTAACAGTCGTGCATTTGACGTACGAAACCTGGAAGGTGAGACGAAGCTACGCCCGCCCGGCAAACTCGCGCTGCATCACAGAGGTGGCGCGCTGGTGTCAGTTGGTGAGCGGACTTGTATAGAATGTACCGGCGATGACCGTACTCTCGTAGGTACATTCGATACAAGTCGAAAGAAGAATCGACGGGATTCTGGACAGGTGACACATTTGGGTATTCCGGCTTTCTCAGATACTCAACGCTCTTCGATTCCAAGCAGGCGAGAGTTGTTCAGTCGCATTGCTGGTGTCCAGTCCTAGTAGAACGGGGTGTTTAAAACTACTGGCCTGGAGTGAGCGACGACATAAAGCCAGGATATTCTCTCGAGCTATTCGTTGTAAAAGTCAGCGTTCACTAGCAGTCCGGGATCCACTAAAGCAATATAGGTCTTCCCATTCCAGGAGTTTCCATAGCATCATCCCGCGCCTTGGCAACTGCTGTGAAGATGATATCCCGGTTCCGTAGCGACGACGTGGAGCTGCTCGATGTTGAAGGTCTTCCAGTTAAAGAGTGCCGGTCTCCAGATAGGAAGATGCAAGATGTTTCACAGCTGTTTGAAGGCCACGCCTTCTCCAGTACGATTGCAGATGGCTTCATATTCTGGTGGGCATGAATCTGATGGAAGAGAGCCTGTTTCTGCTCATCGAAACATCTTGGGTCTCTTCCGCCCTGGTACTCGTACACACGTCCTTTCTCTGAACTGCGTATTCATTACTGATATAAGCCTCGAGCAAAGTGTCTTCCTTGGCCCCTCTGTAGATCCTTTTCATATTTGTGCCGCAATATCATTTTATGTCCACGCTTTCCATGCCCATGCCCCACCACGAGAAGTAAAGGAATCGTGGTAGCTCAGCTCTCTTTATCACTCTCCAACATACACATATACAAAAGTGGCCCCGGTAGCGTAATAGGGAACGCAACTGCCCGGTAAGCAGAAGATGCGGGTTCGAATCCCGTCCGACTTTTGCCCACAACTCAGCATTCTTGTGATAACTTTCGGATCGCGCACTGCGGCGTTAAACAGCAGTTATCAAACAATAACAGCTCTAACGTACGGAAAAGGTGGATAAAGGGGCTCTGGCGCGAATGGCTAGGTGATAAGGGATTCACTAGTGAGGAAAGGCGAAAAGCATGTGAAATGTACGCGATGATAAGATACCCTTCCGGTCCTTTCCAACCATAAGAGCCAAGTGAGTGTGTGGTTCGACCGAACAAGTTCTTGCTTGTTGGTATCATATCGTTATCAGCTCCCTTCCCTTATTACCTCGCTCCTCTCACTACTCGGCTGAAGAGACTTACTAGCGTAGTAACAGCACGATCATGCATCGGTTAGAAATGAATGGTCTTATGCGCTTGCGTACCAGACCAACCTGACAGAGGAAGGCAACAGCAATGCTCCTCAGGAGATAGCGGAACGAGCTTACAAGTGTGTGTGCACGGATGTAAACACATGATAACAATTGCTGGTGAGCTCCTACTTTCATCGAATTGAGGTACTGTCAGGTCTGGCACAGTCCAAACTCAGCGATGCCGTCCGCTCATCAGTTCCTTCGAATGCTTCAGTTGACTTTGAGGTTTCAGCTGTGCCGCTCCCGCCTGGACACCTTATAAAGCGCTCAAGCGCGGATCTATATGGAGGAACACAGCGAGTCTAGGATTCTCATTCCTGCTACGGATCGTAGATAACTGTACGGCAAACTGTACTCATTCGCTGAAAGGTTTGCAGCCTGCGCTCTACATTCTGGAGCAATGTCTGCAAAGACGATGCTGCAGGCAGTACTACAAGTAAACGTATGAAGAGACTCACCAGAACCACAAGTTGTTGGCAGCTGTAGAGTTCAGAATGAAAGACCCTCAATTTCACCTTATCATGAAGTTGTTATCAGTCAGTGTTGATAAAAGTTGATTAACACAGGTTTTCACTTGTCCTGCATTGTTACTTTGAGGAGCAGGCGAGGATACTAATCAAGAATTTCCGACACAATTCAGCTCTTATTGCGCTGTTTTAAAAGATCAGGCCAATTGCTACCAACTTTTTTCTCTGGGGCAGCTTGGCTGAAACTCCTTCTCCAGGTTTAGCTCGATCTCCTCAATACGAGTAGCACATCCACATCGTCCAAAACTGCTGGCGCACGCGCTATAGGCGTCACGTCGACGACGTACCATATTGCTATGTAAACCATATTGATTGGAGGTAACAATCAGAGAGAAGCCTTGGAATTCTATTCGGTTTGGTCCCTGTCAATATAAGACATTTCTTAATCTAAACTAAGCGTTCAAAGGCATGGTCCGCGATCAGGTATAGAAGCCGAAAATATGGCGTCGGGATGGTGGTGTGATTCGCCACGAGCAACATATTAGGCTGCGTTTATACTTTGCGGCAGCGTAGCGTAGCGTAGCGTAGCGTAGCGTAGCGTACGCTAGCGTTACGCCAGCGTTTCTCCAGCGTTTCACCAGCGTTTTGCTAGCGCTTGTTGGTAGTAGAGTTCTTTTCGGGGAATCAGCTGTGCGGATGAGGGCGCAGTGTTGGAGATGGAGTTATTTGAGCACGTGCAAAACTGTTGGGGAATTGGGTTCTATCTAGAGCAGTTGACATGCGTTTTCTTCACTATTGATTCACTCAAAACCTTGTCAGCTGCAAACCCGTTATCCACTATGTGTGATGGCGAACAATCGCGGGCTTAGCCTTTAAACATAAACGAAACAATCGCGCAGATTTGAGTAGAATAGTATAGAGTAGTAAACTGTCGGCAACCTTGGCTGACGCTGTCCCACAAGGGAAACCGACTGTCGTCAATCATTGACGCTTTCATCATCGCTTTGGCGTGTCGAGTGAATGTGATGTTCATGCTCAGGGCGGATCACCCTAGAAGACATTTTCAGGAAATCTCATGATTCATGGCATTAGGTTGGCGGAAAGTACTGTGACACTTCTTCGAACTCAAAATACTTGCCCGTTACCTGAAGAGGGATAACCGGTAACGTGAGCCGGACTTGTACATCAAGGCGTGATCTTTCTACTGGTATCACTCGCTTGACTCCTGCTTATTCCTTTTCTGCAAATGGACAAGATTTTATCCGCTACCATCGGCACCGACCCCTCCAAGCGCTTCCTCAAACTCTTTCTTCCACCACCCTGACGCCAGCATGATAGCTGCAGATGCCAAAATAATGGAGCTGAATAAGGACGATGCCCTCAATTATCGGACAACCTTCCACGACGCTAATGCTTCAAAGCGGGAGCCTACAGTTTTGATGACGAAGTGAGGTTTGGGTTACCTGCGAACTCAGACTGAGGGAGCTGCGGGTCGTGAAACTGCTGGATGAAGAAGCTGCTTCCTCGGTCAACCCGTGCGCAAAGCAGCTACGAGATCTGAAGCGAACCATCGATCATAGAGAAAAGGAGAACTCAACACGCCGAAAACGATGTGCGTCAATGATGGACGACAGTCAGTTTGTCTTGTGGGACAGCGTCAGCCAAGGTTGCCCGACAGTTACTATTCTACTCAAATCTTCGCGGTGTTTTGTTTAGGTTGAAAGGCTAAGCCAGCGATTGTTCGCCATCACAGATAGTGAATAACGGGTTTGCAGCTGACATTGAGTGATTCAATAGTGAGGGAAACGCATGTCAACTACTTTAGATAGAACCCATTCCCCAACAGTTTTGTACGTGCTCCATCTCCAGCACTGTGCCCTCATCCGCACAGCTGATTCCCCGATAAGAACTCTACGACCGTACAAGTGACGATTTTCATGCTTTTTCGTCCTGCAGCTTCGTTTTTCACTGAAAGGCGGGCCTTGAAGGCGGAGTCTGGAGGCGGAGTCACTGGAAAAAGGAGGCGTCACTAGAACCTATATTGCGCTATACCGCTTCTCCCTCACAATTTTTTGTCGATAATAGGTTGCTCGTGGCGAACCACTCTACCATCCCGACGCCATATTTTCGACTTCTATACCTGATCGCGGACCATGCCTTTGAACACTTAGTTTAGACTAAGAAATGTCTTATATTGGCAGGGACCATACTGAATAGAATTTCAAGGCTTCTATACCAAAGACCATCATCACGATGATAAACCGTGGAAGGTTTGCAACTCAAAATTACACTTAGGGAGAAATGGATGTTGTAACTCCTGCTTACTCCATTCCTCTGCTTTGATGGGCTTTCAAGGTATTTTGTTTTTACACAATGAACGACACTGTCGATAGTAACACTATACGAGCGATCCAAACCTTCTAACTAGCACTAGCGCACTTGAAAACTACAAGGGGGTTCTGTGCTAACTAGGGAAGGTCGTCAGGTCGAAGTGGCCATTTGTAATGAGATGTAGCTCACTAGACGTGGTTTTGGACGCTGATCTCGAATCTGCCTTCGAAATTTGCAGAACGATTCTCTGAACGGAATTATGAAGGTTTGTTAGAATTAAAATGAAGGAAAACGAGTCGAGCGCGGTTGCCAGCCTCGCATGAATAGCCGGGAAGCACCCTACGTTCAACGGCGGCATGGTGTAGTGGTAATGGTCTTGCTTCGCGGGCATGCCATGAAGGGTTCGGATTTCTGGAAGGGAACTTTTGCATTTTGTGGGGAATGTCTCTTTTGAGTCTAGAAAACACTCAAACGCCAAATGGGTGCCATATTCGTGTTCAGGGAGCAAAACTACCCTTGGGGACAGGTTTCTAGCC
Organism: Cooperia oncophora; assembly: GCA_036418165.1. NCBI lineage: Eukaryota > Metazoa > Nematoda > Chromadorea > Rhabditida > Trichostrongylidae > Cooperia > Cooperia oncophora. The sequence goes on from MU931033.1 coordinate 7,371, forward strand.
AGATGTGAGGTTTTGACCTAACTTTGAAAAGTGCGGTAGCAGTTGATCGAATGATGGTCACCAATAGTTCCAGGGCCAGTCTCTTGTCGATTGCTTGTCTTTGGACGGAATTTGCTTTTAGATACCAGGAAACTGGAGCAGTAATAAATGAATGCGTAAGAAGTGGCGAGACATGGCTCTGTGCAGGAGAATGTATCTGCAGCTGAATAGGTGTGAACATCAACTGAACTAACCCATGGATGCTTCACTTTTCGAAGTCAGGTCAAAATGCCAGATTTGGCTAGAAACCTCTACCTAGGCGTAGTTCGCCCCCATAAATACGAATATGGCACTCGCTCAGCGCGAAAACGCCTGCACTGCGCGCCAAGGGCACCTGTACATCCAAAAATTCTCCTAGATCATAAGGCACTAAGCGCGCCAGTAAGCGAACGCAAACTGTTTTCACGCAAGTCAAGGAGAGCGCTAATAAAGTAGTGACGCCACAACCACTTTTTGCCACGTTTGCACAAGAAGCAAAAAAGTTAAGCTCAGCAGGGATCCGATCCCATGACCTGTTGCGTGGTAAACGCGGCTCCATAACTCCGTTCAGAGAATCGCTTTGCAAATTTTGAAGGCAGATTCGAGATCAGCGTCCAAAACCACGTCTAGTGAGCTACATCTCATTACAAATGGCCACTTCGACCTGACGACCTTCCCTAGTAAGTAGAAAAAGAAATATAGTTAAATGAATTTAGTAGGAAGGTTTAGTGCAGGATGATTCTGCATTCGCTCAAAAATATTAGCGGGGTACCTCATAGTGGGAAAATGAGAAAGAAGCGAAGTATTTCTGAAAGCCTGCGAAAAACTTCTGCCCGCACGGTATCGGACGAGTAAACGGAACGCATTTCTAGACGAGTTTCCCGTCGGCACCGTGCCAACAACCGTTTCTATAGGGACAGCCACGCTTCATACGAATTGCCTTCATAAATGAAATAATAAGAGCACAAGCGCCGTGTGACTAATGTTGGGCCCTTTGCGAGTGGACTTTTGCAATGGGCGCCATCGGCTTGTTACAAAATGGAAAGGAGCATGTAGCGGAGCGCTCGGCTGCAAAAGGCGCCATGCACTGCCTGCTGAAGGCACAATATACTGTCGTGCCACGCATACCAACGATACACGCTTTGTCAATTTAGGACCACTTGCCTTGAATGACGACAGTAATCAGGTAAAATGTCGAAACGAAAATGCGAGCTGTCGTGGCAAGATAGATTGCTCTGATAATACAAAACGAGATCCTGGAGCAGGGCGCGGATCCTTATACAAAGCAATCTACGTTCAACTGCAACAAGATTATAGGTTCAGGTTGTTAGGAGGTGCGCAATGCCCCTAAGAATTGCGCGTGGGATTACTTGTGTTGTCCGTGGATGCACACAACGGGGCCTGGTTCTGTGTGGACCACCCAGGTTAGGCATGGGGTCCTATAACCCGGCCGCGGGGCCTGCCGGGGTCGGGAGGGTCGCTTCCTGGGTGGCCGCCGCACCCTGAAGCTTCCTCCCCGGGAGTCAGCCGGTTATGCAAATGCCGTATAACAGGAGCTATCGCACCTCAAACTTGGGTAACTAAACCGATTACGGTGCGCCCGATTGTGTGCGTTCACGACGCGACATTTTTAACTTCACGCGCAATTTTGGGGGTACTGTACACCGCCTAACAACCTGAACTTATAATCTTGTTTCAACTGCATCGCTCACAATGCCGAACTAAAACGGCTTGGAAGGCAATAACGACAGCAGCTTAATAGCGTTCAAAGAAAGGTCCGTGGGTAACAGAATAGACACTGTAAAAATAATAACAATGATCAAAAATAATAATGCAATAATTATTAGCATTATACAAGAAAAGGTCCACTGAATTCATAGATTGGAATACAAACACCTGCTATCGCAATATTTTTCATTTGGCGGATTTGGAATGAAAAGAATAGCATGCAGTCAATTGTACACCATGCATAGCATACAAAATAGATTTCTGTATGAAATCGTGAGTTCATGCAGACCAACTTTTGAAATGTTATGTGGCTCATTATGCAGAGTCAAAGTAGCCTATAAAAGCAGAGGAACGGCTAGAGCACGTGTTACAACATTCTTTTCTATCTAAATGTCATTTCGAGCCGAATGGTCTTCCACCGTTTATCATTGTGATGATCTTGCTTGGTATCAATCTCAGTTTTGTATAGGCATATAATTGACATGAAGACCTTATTTTTCGGCATTTTGCCTGATCAACCTCTGAACACCCTTCTCATTCTGTTTCCACTCAAAATTAGTTGAAGTTTGGAGTGCTGTAAATGCCCATACAGTGACGTGAATGGATGGCATGAGGAAGGGACTTGAAGGCGAGCTGACATGCCGAGTAGTTGGATCCTGCCAGAGGCGAGGTGAACGGGTGTGGAAGAGTCAACGTTCGCAGCTGTAGGAGTATGCTACTCTGACCGTTTGAGCGGTCACGGAATGAGGCTGGACAGTAGAGGAAAAAAGGATTGCCACTGTAAAAGCAGCATAATGAAATGGCTAGACAATCCGGCGACAGCTATCAGTATAACGTAACGACTCGCATTGCAGTTAGCTTACTAGATACTCGTGCCGGGGCATTAAGTACGTACAATAAATACATAAATGTCTGCCACTGTGTGTGTTGGTATAGGTGGGGTGTGTGTGCGTATTTGCACGTGCCATATTGCTTTAAGCTGGACAAAATTTGAAAACTACTCAGTGTTGCAAAGTAATCCTAGTCTGCAAACTCGCAGTGAGTCAGCCACTCTTGCTGGAGATTGTTTGTTATGAAACTATCTAGTCGCCGACAGGATCATGACTGGAGGGGAGCATGTATGTAGATAGAAAATTACGTAGAGGCGGCTGCAGTGAGCAGAAGCTTAGAAACTGCTTCATCAGTAGCATATGGCGCCAATAAGAACAATTGAAAGGAGCTGAAGTGACTGAAAGTTATTTCTTTCAGAGGAATGCAACTTTGGTTTGTACCACTTGCTGTCGTCATGTTGTTGGTGTGCAATGTCTCGAACGGATTCGACGTAAGTAACGAGAAAGTATTCAATGAATGTTTGTAAATTGAAGACAATGCCCGTGATCAAGTGATCCCAGTTATCAGTGACTTATGAAATGCTCCATGCACTTGGTAGCCAAGCAGAGAGTGGTCGCAGAGTGATAGCCAAGCAGAGGGTGGTCGCAGAGAATGTACCACTTTTAACGTGAACGTGCGCGATGAAGCAGTCACAGGCGACCGGCGTTCTACTGTCTTATATTTTAAGGATGCGAGACAACGACTTAAACCGCTAGTTACCGCGCGTGTTGCCTGCAACGTCAGCGTCATGGCGATATCATGTGCTTATTCAGAAAGCGGTAGCTGCCGATTTTGCAAGGTTCGCCGGTAGTTCTGGCCCCGGATAAAATTTTAGAAAGAAGCAAGCACTAGCAGCGCACTTTGCAAGGCAAGATGCATTTAAGCGCTGCAAAAATTCGTCGCGCTTTGCTCACCGTGATCCTTCCTCCGCACATGAGGGCTTCCAGAGATGTTTTTGTTACAAGTTATGTTCCAGTGGTTTTATTTCTTGTTTCTTTCTAGCAATGTGCATCAGTTGTGCAAAGACTGACTTGCGAACCGGTAGTTACAGAGAGGTCGCAGAGTGTCGGTCAGCCAGCAAATGTTCTCAAAGCTCCTTTTTGGTTTTTTCCTTTCTGAACCGTCTCTTGTCTTCTACGAGTTCATAAATGAACACCCACTATTCATGATAATTGATCGCGGAAATTGTCTTCGAGCTATCGTACTCCGTGAATATTGAATCACTTTTCCTCGCTGAATTTCCACGTGATCGGAACGGAGCCTAATCTTTTTCCAGGTATTAGATCTTGATCTACTTCGCAAGCCTAAAGCGGCATCAGAGCTTGGCTAATAGGATGCAGAAACCCTTCAGCTTCTTTTCACACATATATTGGCGCAATTTTTCAGAATAATACAGTAAAGATTTATGCCCTGCTCAGAGTTGGATTTGCCAGCTTGATTTCTGAAGCGAGTGTTAAGTGTATTCACAAAAGCGAATTCTGATGCTACAAATATACAATTGCAGATAATTATCCTACTATATACAATTCGCTAAGTTTGTCTGTTGGTGTGTGTGTGTTTGACCGAAATTCATGACCTTTGATTTAGACATAGAAAGTTCAAATTGATAAGTGATATAGTGGGTGTGACTGGAACATTATTGGTGGGTGACAGGAAGTTATAACAAACAACTGATATGAGCGAGAGCGCGAGAAACTTCATAGCGCCGGTATAGGGCCTGGGCAGGAGCACTGTTGGTGAGTTACTGATAAGAAACAGTGGGAAGTTGGTTCCAACAGCTGATATAGGGGATGTGACGGGGATATTACTGAGGGTGGCAGAGAGGGATAGCAACTGATAGCGGCTGATGAAAGGCATTTCTTTGTTCGCTACCAAAGCGTAAGCGATATGGACACTAGGACATTGGTGACAGGTGACAGGCGATTATAACAGTTGATAAGAACAGATAAGAGGTTACCTTCACTGCCAATACACCACCTCGTCTCATCCTAGAGCCCATTTCCTATTATTTCTGCTCACAATTTACTTCCAGCGATGGAGAGAATCACTGAGAACTCACAGTCGACGCTGAGGCACGTCATAGGAGGAAGGGTGAGGGGGAGGAGGAGGAGGAGGGGGGGTGGGATTGGAGCGGCGTCAACCGTTTTCCACCATATATTAACATGGACAACTATTGGTGGGAAGTTAGTTGGTTGTTGCGCCAAACCCAGCCTCCTAATACGCCTCGGCATCTGTAGCGAGGACGATTATCACATCTCATTCCAGGCATAGTAGTGAGAAGCCTTCATTAAGCGGCCACGATGTTTTTCCAACAAAGTAACACTTGAATTGTCGAAAGAGCAAAGCTTGAAAAATTCGACGTTGGTTAGTCCTTTCGATGGTGCGCCAGGCGTCAAACATCCAAGTATCGCAATCCATTCACAACTATCGTAACTGCATCTAGGTGTGAGATAATCTTCGCCATGAATTGAAGGGGAAGTCCGTTGGATGAACGAGCGCTTTCTTTTTTGATCCTTTGGAGCAAGCCTGTTTCTAAGCAGGTTGTTCTGGATGAAGCCGAGCTATGATTCTCCTGTAGAATTGAATTCCTAATTCTTGGTGCCAGCAGCCTCTATCAGCACAAAAACACTCGCACTCACATAAGATGTTGTCCGTTCCCACCACTACGTTCCGTACACTACGTTCCGCTGATCTCGAAAGAGCTTTAAAGACACTTATTGCGATCAAGTGATCAGCGAAATGCCTCCGATTTGGCATCGTTGTCCGCACTCGCAGAGAATATACCACTTTCGTCACTTGAAATGGCGAGATAACGAAGCTAGAGACGCGCGAGTTTTGCAACCGGTGCAACCGCATACTGTAACTCTACAAGACAACGGCTTACAAGCGGAATCGCGTGTGTACATAGCGTTGCCTGGAGCTTGTAAATCAACCTCCTGCTAAGGGGAAGGGGTCTCTGTTCAGAGTGTTCCAAACTTTTTTCCGGTCCTTTCTCAACTAATGAATTTTCGATGGGCTGCTGTTCACGATTGAGCACCTTTTACCTGTTACAATTGATCGCGGGAACTGTCTTTAAAGACAATTATCGCGATCAAGTATTGCGGGCAATTGTACTCTGTCATGCACCAGTATTCCATAGTTAGCTTCTCAGTAGAAAAAGAAGCAGAAAAATCTTCGGGAACACCTTGAACCCAAACCTACCTTTAGCAGTGGGGGCGGGGCCTGGACGAGTGTGCCGGGCGTGGCTGCCAGAATTCGATGCGGCAGCCGCAATTGCG
>MU931037.1:0-10437 GCA_036418165.1 Cooperia oncophora
AGTCGAGATCCCTCTAGCCAACCTGAAGAGGCAGTTGGTCCGGAATCGTCTGTATGACCGACTCTGCCTAACCCCCTCCTGCGTAATTTGTCCATTTGGAAGGAGTGGGGATTGTATGACCTCAGGAGAAGTCTACCTCATCACGTGTCAGGTGTGCGGGGAAGTATACTTGGGTGAAAAGAGACCGCTCAGTGTCAGAAGCACTTGGATGGAATGAAGGGGTCTAAGATATGCACTCCCCTCGGCGACCACAAGGCTCAAAAACATCAAAGTGTGGACATTGCGGTGATAAATCACGATCCTGGCACGTGAACAGAATGTTTTGGCCCGCAAGACACTTAAAGCATTGCACCGCTAGGATGAAATCAACAGGAAGAAGAGTGCATTGCGATTACCAGAGAGATGGCATCCCTTGCAGACCTTCGCGACTTTGATCTACGCATTCAATACCCCCGCGGGGGCGCAACGAGGGCTTACTTATAATAATGAAGGTAATAAGCTTCGAATCGATAATTACAGTCCTCTTCATTGCAGACGGTGGGGCGGAAGAGCCGCGCTACGCGTGACGTCATGACAGTCGCGTCACAGCCGCGTCACGCGCAGCGCGGCTCACCCGCCCCACCGGTCTGCAATGAAGAGGACTGTATGTTGAATGCACGGCAATCCGCAGGGACCAGGGACATCATCTGGCGGCCATTAAGACTGCTGATCTACATGATCAATCCTGTGGGGGAATCTCTATAAGTTTCGGTCCAGTCTTAAAATTTTCAAATTACAATACCCCCAAAGGCTGGTTCTTCACGCTTCAGCGGAGGACCGACCTCTGCGTTTCAAATTGGTTCCTTAAGGTTGGTGTCCTAATTACAGCGGGTGGCCTGTCCTTTGTATGTTCCCTCAAGCCCTCTGACCTGTTACCTCGGAGCTCCAAAAACATATAAAAACTACCGTATTGTAGTCTTGCAACTCACCAGGAAAGGTCAACAGGTCGCCATGGCCATTCAGGATGGGATGCATATTGCCGTGTGCGTCTCGGGGCACTGAACTCAAATCTGGTTTCAGAATTTGCTGAACGATTCTCTAGGAGGAGTTAGGGGGGGGGGTTTCTAGCATAGCACTCGCCGATCCTCCTTTGCGTAGCTCAAGTTAAGTTCGATCACAGACGTCACCAGTGGTCGATGGTGTAGTGGATAGGTAAGCTGCTTCATATGTGAGAGGTCATGGGTTCGGTTCCTTAGCAGTTTCGCATTTTTGCATTTTTTCGGAACATCTTCTGCGAGTTCAGAGAATACTTCTATCCGTTATTTTGTCAAGCTTGCTCTTACTTGCAGCAGGAAAAGACTTAAGTGCCGGCAATTGTGCTTCGCTTTCAAGACTTTTGGGCACTGTTTACCTTTTACTGCCCAATCATCCGAAATCAGGCCAATTTTTGACCGACTTTTTGACCCGATTTTTTCTTATGGTGAGGCAAATGGCTGAAAAGTTGACGCTTCCTAGGGTCGCTCTGCCCTTTTGCACATGATACTCACAGACCGCTGGCGGCTACGAAACATTCCGTAACCACAGGCGCCAACACACTCAAAGTACCCTAAATCAACAAAGTTCGGTGAAAAAGTTGTCAACTAGGGTAGTTTGACCTCCTGGACACAAATATCTCATCCGTACAGCTTGAAACCGCCTGACGCATACGCCACAAGCGACCCATCACATGCTTGTTCCGACTCCGGGGGTGTAGCACAGACTCCAGTCGCTTTAGTGCGGGTCTCTGTGCTGGGGCAATTGGGCAAACTGGCCGAAGTAACGCACCACTCTTGTGGGTTGCCTGTCATAAAAATCATTCCCTTTGCTAAGGCTCAGCCATAGCAAAGAAAGGGCCTCATGAGGAGGGGTGCAGGAGCAGGTTGCGCAACCACATTACCCCTTTTTCTCTATCCCAAACATTCTCAACGTCCCTTACGGATGTGATGTTAGTGTTTAGAAGGTCAAACTGCTCTAGTAGAAAAGATTTGTGATTTTGGTGACTTCGAGTATTTTGGCGCCGGTGCCAGGACCCCAAATGACAACTTTTCACCGAACTTTGTGATTTAGGGTATTTTGGTGTTGGCGCCTGTGGCACGGATGTTTCGTGCCGAGCGGTTGTGATAATCATGTTCAAAAGGGCAGACTACCCTAGTAGGCAACTTTTCAGCCAATTCTGCTCACGAAGAAAAAAGTCGGACAAAAACTGGTCTGCTTTTGGGCGATCCGGGCAGTGAAAGGGTAAACACTGCTTGAAACTCTTCAAAGCGAAGCAGAATTGCCGGCACTCAAGTCTTTTCCTGCTGCAAGTAAGAGAAAGCTTGACAAAATAGCGGATAGAAATATTCTCTGAACTCGCAGAAGACGTTCCAAAAAAATGCAAAAACGCGAAACTGCTAAGAAACCGAACCCATGACCTCTCACATATGAAGCAGCTTACCTATCCACTACACCATCGACCACTGGTGACTGCTGTAATCGAACTTAACTTGAGCTACGCAAAGGAGGATCGGCGAGTGCTATGCTAGAACGACCCCCCCCTAACTCCTCCTAGAGAATCGTTCAGCAAATTCTGAAACCAGATTTGAGTTCAGTGCCCCGAGACGCACACGGCAATATGCATCCCATCTGAATGGCCATGGCGACCTGTTGACCTTTCCTGGTCAGAGTGCCCGGTAGATTTTCTACCCGTCAAAAGGCTGGTGGCTTTACGACTCAGATCCAAGATCTCCTAGTCCGTGGTTTCTTACGGTAGTTAGAAATGGTGATTGAATGACTTGTTTCGATGATAAGTTTCGACTTGCAGGCTCCGAAGAAGGCGATGTTCGCCGAAACGTTAGTCCAATAAAATTATCTGTACAAATCTCGGAAGGCTAAGAAACATTCTGAATTATTACGTCTCTGATACCGAGACTGACTTGAAGTGATCACGTGATATACTAACTATATCGATGAAATTCATGCAAAGAGAAAGGAAGGGGAAGTATTCGTCCTGATTGGTATAACTTGTGGGACTTAAATGAGTGCAATTTCTGTTCCGGTAGGGGAGATTGGCATCAGGATCAAAGGCGCTCTAATGCCGACCACCCACACTGATGCCAAGCATGAAAGGACCTTGGGCGCGCTCTTGCGACACGGCTGTCCGTTCATCGTCGTTCCATCATGGTCTTCACGAAGATGTGATACTCCGGTCACCACTGCCGACCAAATTGTTCGCCACGACCCGAAAGGATTGTAGAAGTTTTTCTTGGCTGGAAGTTCGTCCACAGGGGTAATCTATAGTTCTGATTACGATTTTGATACTTATTTTCGACGTCGAAGCATTTAGCGCCAGTATAGCACTTAACTTCTCGTTTGGCGCCAGTATAGCGCTTAACGTCTCTCATATGGGGGTACATAGACGTACTTTTCGCTCCTTTTTTGGCGTTCCTGGGGCCGCTCAGCGAAAATGAACCCACTTCTGTGGTCCACGTTCAAGCCCCTACAAAATGCAAAAAGTCATTTTGAAAAAACGGGGCACGTCCTGAACCTATCTCGTGAGACTTCAATATTGTTACCACCGAATGTCCTTCAACCGCTAAGCTGTCCAACTCGACGGACGGCGAGTGTCGTTAGGATGTGATAAGCACCAGCACTGGCAAACGTTCATTAGACGAAATATGGTGAAATGGACCGTATTCCAAAACATGGGAGTTGGGCCAAGTAATAGTGGTCAGCAAATAAATCAGACTGCTTTTATTAGCACTTCTGTTCTTAGCAAAGAAAGCACGGAAAATAGGTTTGACCACACGTGCAGTAGTGCGCGCTAACCAAGCTGGTGACTATGATTCGAAAAACTCAGAAGAATATTCTTTTCCGCTGAACATTTGCCCACAGATGTCATTCGGTGCCCTGACGGCGAATGTACATGTCTCACCAAAATTGATGAGTATGGAGGGCTGCTCGACGCCCTGAATGCGAATTACACTTGCTTTTCAGGTTGGCGCCAACTGGCGCTAGTATCTCTCTCGCTAAAAGTGACCACTCGTTTTTGAAGCTGATTCTATCTCTGTGATGGCTTTCGACCAGACACACCCTTAGCAAAGCCCGGATGAACCGGGCGTTCTGCATTAGCGCTTCTCGAAGTCAGTGAACATGAACTTGAACATCCAAAGTGGGCAATTGCGATAGCATGTTGTCTGTAAAAATTGGCAACTATCCTTACTATATGCTACGTCTCTTTATTTGTACATGTCTGTCCGAAAGTTCGTGATATTACGTGAAGAGTCACTTTGAGAGTTTGGAACAGGTGCAGGATGTTTAGAGCATAGGCTAAGACGTACGGAGCACACACGACCTTGGCTGAGCTACGCCGTGGGCCCGGCATGCGCCGGAAGTTAAGGGTGAAATTTGAGGAGCAGCTAGCTCGCCAGGAAGAAATGGAATAATCTCAAGGATGGTTAGACGGGTGACATGAACGAGATTCACCCGGAATCAGTGAGGCGTACTGTAGATGGACGGCGCCTGCATCAGGAATTCATAAGTCAGATCCCAGGCCGTTTGAGAATCAAAGAGAATAGATATGACGGACATCTCACAAGAAACGAGCACATCTATGGACGTGCAAAGACACTCCCACAGAGGGCGGAGCTGCCTTCGGACATAAAGTCTTCAGCTCTAAAATTTGTAGTTCACTTCTAGAGTGGCTCAGCAGCGGGAAAAGTGGATCAAAGCAGTGGAGGCGGATAGAGGGCTACCTGGGGCGTCTATTGATTCGAGCCCTGCTAGAGCCGAAAATTCGAGAAGCGCTTCTGCTGCAGTTCAAAGACTGGGTGATGACTAGTCTTGGAGGTGAATCAACTCTTCAGTGATGCCGTTCCACAGAGAATGGTATCTGGCTCACGTGTTGGCATCATCTGCATCATTTTCCGACAACCGGGAAGGAGTTCTAGTTCACGTTCAGTCATCGACGGTATACAGGTTCCAAGCTGTTGCTTTTCCACACAACAGATTACCTAACTTTCTCGAAATTGGGTCAAAATCTCAGATTTTGCCAGAAACTTTTCTCAGAAGTTGTTTGAAACCTTGAACGTGTATAACACGCTGATTCAGCGCAAAAACTCATGTGACATGTGTAGGGAGGGAACAAGCACGAGCACTCTTTTAAGCCAAATAGGGTCTCACTAGAAAACTGATCGCATTTCTCTTCGAGGCAAGCGCGGTGGAGCAAGGACGTAAAAAGCTTTATTTGCCACGCTCTTGAAAAATGCAAAGAGGGGTGGGGGAACGTACTTGGTCGTTGGGAGAGAGAGTGGGGTCGTTGTGTGTTCATGAAAATTTTGCTTTCTCGTTGGGAAATTTCCTTTTCCTGGCTGTTGACTTTCGCCCTGATTTTACCTGTTTCAATGGTTTACCAGACCGGGCTTTTGCCGGCTGATGCCTGCACCGCCTTCTTCTGAGGTAAACGCATGGACTTCTGCTGAGGCCGGCTCCGATTGCCCTTTCCCTTTCTCCTCCACGCGCTATTTTCTTTTATACTCAGAATCGTCAATAATCTTCTCGACCAATACCTGTTCATCTACCGAGTGCACTACACTCGATCTTTTCATATAGTAGAGATGTGTAACCAATCACACATCCTGCCAACGTGATACTAAAGACATAGGAATTTATTCGCCAGACTCTTGAACTTCGCGGTTTGCACTCCTTCCTCTATTCCACGTTATCGCTTTGACTTCGGCGCTTTTAAATTATACCACTCCGCTCGGTGGAGCTTTCCTTACTAAACGCCACTTTATGCTTCCCTCCCGGCCGCGTACTCTATCCCTCCCTAATCCACGGCCCACCGGGCCACTCAGGCTTTTTCCACATTAAGCCTCCCACTCCCAATTGCCCCACCCATTCCCCATCCCGCCGCTGCACGTGCTCACGTCCACCTGCCACGCGAGCAGCTCGTGCAATGGTTTGGAGTGCACTACATGGTTCTCTTATATAGTGCAGGGTGTTATCACAATCAAAACATTGGATTGATACATCTGCACCAACTGGTTTCGCCACCGGCTAGCGGTCGTACACTCTCCTACACTGACGTGTTTGAACCCGTGAAGCATTTTGCGGACGGACAGACATACATACATACATACATATTAGGGTGTCCGGAAAGTTTTGAGAAATTTCAACCAGCTCATTTAACACCTATCGACAACAATGAGAGATAGGGGTTATACTTATAATAGACATTGTCCATCCCATTCCCTTAACTTTTCGGCGGGATTACTTTGCGTGGGAGTTAGAATGAAGTGAGTACCGAACATGCGGGGCGTACGCAACATCCAAGCTAACTTCCACGTAAGAGACCGATTGATCTCCTGCTGCAGATAGTTTTGAAGCGTGTTTTATCCAGCATCGGTGACGGTTCCTCATTCCCGATTTGACCGATAGAGAAGCCAGAACGGTGAAGATGAAGTAGAAGGCGTTGGGAGTCGTGTGCGTTCGTACATTTTTCAGGTAATGTGTAAGTCATACCAACCGTGGGGAATAAGACTAACTAGTATTGGATTGATCTACAAACATTTCTCTTTCTCATAGCACTTCATATACGCCTTTGGGTTAGGCCATTCGCTTGCTACAGTTCTTCAAACTAAGAGTACGAAATTTTCTCAAAACTTTCCGGACAACCTAATACATACCGACAAACCGACACACGAATTAGTGGTTTATAGAATGTAAGGATATACGATGGTGGTGCGTACGATGTGGTATGGTGTAGTTCGCTGCGGACGGTTGGGCGTGTCGTGCGGAATGAGTTTGGCGCGGTGCCAAGCCCGTTCTCCACCAGTTGTCAAAGCGAGCACCATGAATGTATCAAATCGTTCGTATTAATCCTTTTCTACCACTTTTTACCGCATGCGCTGCAACAAGAAGGCAGGGAACGGCTTCGACGGGGTGACACACTCATACTGCCTTAAACGCCCAACCGTCCGCAACGAACTAGAGTGTACAGTACGGTCGCTAGCCGAAAGAAAAATAAGAGAATAACGGGCGGGGTGCTGTGCCAAGTCATCCCTCCCTTAACACGCCCCATCATCCGCAGTGTACAAGACTACATGTTGGATTCAAACAAAAGGATTGCTCGCGATCAGTCATCATGGAGTACTGATACAAGACCACTCCGCTTTGCCCAATGTTTCATTTCTGCGTTTAAAAATACAGAAGGGCCACATTCAGTACTTTTACAGCAGCGTTAAAGCGTTCAACTATGACGTACCTTTGTTACTTGATTGAGTGTTGATATTTTCTTTGCTCGGGTATCTTATGCAGCATATTCATCATTTCCTAATAAAGAGATATCGATTCACGATATTGTACACATTTTATTTTGATTTCTTCCCTGAGATGTCCGGAGATACAGTCCTCATCATTACGTACTGTCGGGGCGGTCCACTGCGGCTGCGTTTGACGCGGTGCCAAACCCGCTCTCCACCAGTATTTAACAAGACAGATTCCAGCGGCCGGTGAATCCGTGTTACAGTAACCCGGATTGTCATTGGGGCGCGTTGTTGGATTGGAGCATGGCCCACTGGCCCTTTAAACATTCAGCCATGGAAGGTGCAGGTGCATAGTTACTTTCTTGAATTGACCCATCGAGAGGGATCTCAGCACCCTGGTTTCTAAATGCAGGAACAAAGTAGGAACAAAGCAGTACAGTGAGTTGAGTAGTTAATGCTAGTTCAAGTTTGTCAAGTTGTTCATAAGGTTTCTCTTTTTGTTTGATTGTTGTTACTCTTGTTTTTTTGTGCAGATCATCTGCAGCATTGCAACCGCAACTACTAAGCTGCGTGCTATGTTCTAAATCACTCCATGTTATTCATTTCTTTGGATGTTTTTTTCGTTGTTGTTCTTTCATATTGTGCTTGTTCGTATATGGGTAAGTCTGTTTGCGGAGCTCCAAAGGAATTCGCACCAATTACTGGTAGATTGATTTACCACTATTTCACTTATTCACAGACCAGTCGGATCACCTAACTGCCGCCGAGGTGACCTGGCTTCGCCAGGCCCCCTTCCTTAGGCGATATTAGAATGGATAAGGAAGTAGTCCGGATCAGTCCTTACCGGAAGGGGCATAACTGCAGAGTTATGGGTTGCAATAGAAAGGAGAACTTAACATTGCTTGAACTGTAAAAGTGTGTGTCGGAGTGTCAGAGAGCTCGAATGTTACACCGACAGCACGTCACCATTCCCAGTTGTTGACTTCCTTCCTAGCGACCGCTCCTACCGCGAAATTTTTTCGATTGATGATTTTCTCGATTTTCCCGTTTCAGCCGCGCTATATACCCCCCCCCCCGCTCGACAGCATTTCAAGTATCTAGTAGCAAACACCTCGGTGACCATTATTCGTTGACATCGAAGAAATGAGTTCACCCACTGAGCCTCTAATACTCGGCATTATAGCGGTAAGAAGTGATCAAAATGTAGCGCAGATGGTATCTTATCGGTTTTTATCGATTGATAAGATTACCTGTCACCCGTCATCAATGTCCTCATCACTAAATCTCTATGATTTGGTAGCGTGAACCACCTTGAACAGCGACGACGACTGCAACTTTCCTTATCAGCCCCTATCGGCAGTTATCTCTTCCAGCCACCCACGGCTGATGTCCACATCTCCCCTTCTATATCACCAAACCAACGCCTCACTGACGCTGTGATCTGCGATGTGAACACCCAGTGACCATAACTTTCTAATGGCTGTTATCGAATCTTATCAGGTGCTGACACTTCGTGTCACCCACCAATGATAATCATGTCCCATACCCTATCATCTCTTGGAATGAATACCTGATGATGCTTTCATCAGCGTTATGAATGTGGTGGCGATCCCCTTCTAACGACCCTTATCGAATCTAATTAGTCACTTCCTAACACCCACTAATAATCTTCCCCTTCCATACCCTATATCATATCTGAGAATCAACAGCCAACTAATGCTGTCACCCGTGTTATGAATATGGTGACCGTCCCCTTCTGACGCCCCGTATCAGATCTTATCAGTAGATATCACTTCCTATCACCCACCAATAATCTTCCCCTCCCGTGCCCTATATCATGCCAAAGTCTCCCTGCTGCTGTGACCGGCGTTATGAATTTCGTGACACACAGACGCACGGACACACACACAGACATACTTAGCGAATTATATATAGTAGGATACTCACTTAACACGGGATTATCACTTAATGCGGGATTGCTTACGATAGTTGCCGTCTCATTTGCTGCTAATCACTACTGTAATACTCTGTTGAATAGTTTGAGAATTGCGCTCGTTCCAGCAGTGTACTGAAAATGACTCGCTTATTGTATAAATACGATTTCTTTTACTATTTCATGAAACTTTTCATGTGAAATATCTTGAGTGGTAATACTCATAGTCACAATTAAGAAAGCTTCATAATATAATAAATGGACTTTTAGAAGTTAGGGTGCTGAAATCCCAATCCCAGTGAGTCAATTCGAGAAAACACAAAAGAGCTTGCAGAGGTCGTCATTCTGAAAACTTTTCACTCATAAGAATTCATAAAAAACTACTTTGTAGTACTTGGAGTGTTAATGCACATAATCACGGAAGCTCCATAATAACTCGAATAAATGGTGCATTCAGAAATTAGGGTGTTGAAATCCCTACCGATGAAGTCAATTCAAGAAATCAACTATGTACTTACACCTTCCATGGCTAAAAGTTAAGGGCCGGTGGGCCATGCTCCAATCCAACAGCGCGCCTCAATGATAACGGGTCACTGTAACACGGATTCACCGGCCTCTGGAATCTGTCGTGTCAGTATTTAAAGCGAGCAAATGACTTGACTGTATTATATCCTCCGTATTACTCGTTTTCTACCACTTTTTGTCGCATACGCGTTTCAACAAAAAGGCTGAGAACGGCTTCAACAGTGTGCACACTCATACTGGCTGACACGCCCCACCGGTCCGCAATGATGAGGACTGTATGTGATTAGCGTTTGATGATGATGCCATGTGTCGCTATTTTTTTCTCTACCCCTTTCTTTTCTCTTCTCTGATACTATGTCAATTTTGTGGTTGATTGGAAAAGGTGATAATGTAGTTGGGGGACTACTCACTCGCTCCTCTGTATCCTTCCCACACAGGGCACATCACTAGTTAGGGGTTTTGGTCGAGTCCGAATGAGCCCTTTTTTCAATTGGTTGGTGCGACTCCCCCCTGGCTCACTTGTCATCAAGCTGTGGAGCAGGGAGAGGGGGGTGAAGGGAATAGCAAATAGCACATGTGCAAGGGGAAAAATCGCGAGGAGGAAAATGCGACCCCTACCTTCGCTACCATTCTGAGATTTTCCCCAACTTCCTTCCGGACTACTTCCCAAAAACCTTCCTACTTCTGCCCAAAAATTTTGCAGTCGAGCGGGGCGGG
>MU931037.1:10548-25539 GCA_036418165.1 Cooperia oncophora
AACAAGGAGGAATTACGACCTTTCCCCCCCACCTTCGGTACAACGTCCCTGGAACAAGAAAACTCGAAAATCAAAAAAATTTTCCTCAGCTAAATTATGACCCCCTCCCCTGCTGAGAACAGGTGCAGCAGCGTTGTGTGAGACACACAGGAGGTCGTGCTTTTCCTCTGAGGAGAGGGGGGTCGTATCTGGTCCTTGTTGGGAGGAGTGGGGGTCGTATATGGCTTTGAGAGGAGCCTGCCGCGTTGGGGAAGATTCACCCGGGTTGACTTCTCGTGGCTTTTCCTGTTCATAATGTTCATTTATTAGTGAGGGGAGTGGGGGGAGGGTCACACGGAGACCCTCTTGCAGGTGGGGGGGGGTAGTACTGACACACCATTTCACACATCAAGATGCTGTACCCTGTATGTGAGGACGCTTCCTTGCTTCCTTGCAATATATGTAGGGACCCTTTCGTTGCTCCCTCGCCGTTGCATGTAAAGGAACAACGCAGAGAGAAGACTCTCCAGAACCCCCTCTGATATCGCGGTGCAAACTTCGAAGGAAGATATGAGCTCAGCGTCCCAAGGCGCGTAGTACACCGCACTGCAAATAGTCGGACTGACGTGCTGACCTTCCCTGGTAAGTTCATATCATATTACGTATTAGACCTTATCAGTTATTATCGTTTCTAGTCAGTCTTATCTTTCTGTCCCATCTCCTGTATTACTCCTTCTGAGCGATGGCCACGGTCTCCGCTCGTTTCTATGTCCACATATTCCATTCTTGTAGGTCAACACAATATTGCTCCTGCGATGCGCGCAGTGAGTTAGGTGACCTCCCCTCCTGTTCAGTACCTTTAACGAGACTAAGTTTCTCTGAGCATGGGCTAGTGGACGGCACGACTCTTTGACTTGATGGGAATGACAATACTCTCCTCCTTATTCTTCTTTTGCTGCCTTCTCGAACAACAGCTCAGAACATCTGATGTTCACGTGATTCCAATTCATGCTTGATGAAATATGACATGTTCGGTTACAGTATATATATACGAGAACTAGTATCCTACTATATATAATTCGCTAAGTTTGTCTGTTGGTGTGTGCTCCTTGTGTTGTGTGTTGGTGTGATTGTGAACGGAAGCTGGTGTGCGTGTGTGTGCCTGTGCTGTGTGACGCGATGTGGCGTGTGTCTCGTTGCTGTGATTTATGATTTCGGGTCTGTATGTGTCGTTGACCGGAACATTTCACTAACTTCCTTCCAACCAACAGCCGACTTGGGCGCTCAAAACCTGATAAAGTGACTGATAGGAGGTCGGGCAGGAACACTATTCGGTACCGGTGCGCCAGCGAAGTGATACAGACAGCTGGTAAGCCATGAACATAAGGAGCCTCAGGAATGGGAAGCGGCCACTAACAATTCATAGACGACACGGCCACCAGCCAACGTCGGGAACCTCTCGGTTCGCAAGCAGTCACACGACCCAGGCGGCAGGCATCCCGGAACATCGAGATTAGTCGTAATGGGTGCAGGCAAGTGATCAAGAGCTGGGTAAGATAACATAAGGAGCCCTCAGAAGGGAAGGGCCACTAAATTCATAGCGCCGGCCACAGCAACGTCGGGACCTTGGTTCCAAGCAGTAAGACAGGCGGCAGGATGGGAACATCAGTGATGGGTGGCAGGAAGTGATAAGAGCTGGTAAGATAACATAAGGAGCCTCAGAAGGGAAGGGCCACTAAATTCATAGCGCCGGCCACAGCAACGTCGGGACCTTGGTTCCAAGCAGTAAGATAGGGGCAGGATGGGAACATCAGTGGGGTGGCAGGAAGTGATAAGAGCTGATAAGATACCATAGGGGGTCTTAGAAAGCGAGGGTCGCCAACTCCATAACACGCGTCACAGCGACGCTAGGACTTTGGTTCCAAGAAGCAAGATAGGGGACAGGATGGGAACATTATTGGTGGTGGCAGGAATTGATAAGAGCTGATAAGATACCATAGGGGGTCTTAGAAAGCGAGGGTCGCCAACTCCATAACGCGTCACAGCGACGCTAGGACTTTGGTTCCAAGAAGTAAGATAGGGGGCAGGATGGGAACATTATTGGTGGGTGGCAGGAAGTGATAACAGCTGATAAGATACCATAAGGAGTCTTAGAAGCGAAGGGTCATCAACTTGATAACGTGCTTCACAGCGACGCTAGGACTTCGGTTCCAAGGAGTAAGATAGTAAGATGGGAACATTATTGGTTGGTGGCAGGACGTGATAACAGCTGATAAGATAGCTCAAAAATTCGCAGCATAGTTGTAGCCACACTGGAGAATTGCCCCCAGCAAGTAAGGTAACAATAGTAGTGGGAGATAAGTTCAGGTCGTGTCCGACAAGGGCTTTTAGGAGTCCGTATATGGTCACATCACCTTGGCCAAAGAAACTGTGGGCAAAGGCTTAGTGAGCCAAGATGTTTCTATCCCTTAGCGATATAGTCGGAATTGATTCGACCGCTAAACTCTCGAGTTTCGACAAAAAGTAAAAGTCCCAAAAGCTGCTTAAGGTATGTACTAGGATGTGAGGACATTTCACTCTGCGTCTGTTATTACCCCCGAAACTCTTTCAACCGCTAAGCTTTCCTATTTCCAACGAATGGCGAGTGTTGTCAAAAACGTGATAAGCCCAGTCATTGGCAAGTTCATTAAAAGGGAGAAGCACGATGAAATGGGCCGTATTCCGAAACAAGGGGATTGGGCCAAGTGTTGTGCTCAGCAGAGAAACCCCCTCAGTGACCAGTACCATGGGTTTAACCATGCGCGCAGTATCGCGCGTTAGCCAAACTGGTAAAAGAATACGAAAATTGATAATTCCAGATCCCGAAGTTCAACGTGAGTTTAAGAGCAGAACAGACACTCGACGAAAACATCGCTGACAACGTGGGACTGAAAATTGCATACAGGGTGAAGATCTCTTCTCTGACTTAGCTTGCAGTGCATGGTTCGAACTGTTGACATGATTACATCCTTTTACTTTTTGGTTTAAAGTGTTCTAAAGGGTTAGAGCAACGGAGAGAAGTGGTGTTGAATACACCGTTCGCGATTGCAGGTCGTTGGTAGTGACATTCAGAAACGAACACATAAATGAGATTACCGAACAGTTGGTTTACTGCTGTCAGTTTGAAACTATCGCTGCCTTTCTCCGTTTCCATCTACCTCACTTATCAGCAGATTTGCAAAAAAACGCATAAAAGAGAGGCTCGTAGTACGCCTCAGATCTGGAACTCTTGGGTGAAAGCTCTACAGGTTTTTTGGGCAATAGTCTCGAGAGATCCTGCTGGGTTGCATATTAAGGGCTGATGCCTTTTGGACCGCTCAGTTTTGGCTGCTGGCTCATTTATCAAGTGACTAGACCACCAAATCCGCACTAAACTCAACAAAGGAGTTATCTGACGACCTAATTACGAATATGACATTTATTCTTGGCGTTGGCACTAATGGAGGACACTACGATTACTTTCTGCGCTTAGCCTTGCAGAGCGCAGATATTCGCAGTGTCTCCATTAGCGCAAGCGTCAAAAATGAATGTCATATTGGTGATCAGGATGTTAAGTAATCTCTGTGTACAGTTCTCTGCGGATTTGGTGATCTAAGCACTAGATAGATGAGGCAGCAGCCGAAACTGCGCGCGTCCAAGCGGCACGACGTATGCGCTGCCATAATCCATTATTGCACCAGCACACTCGCTGAGTTCTAAAGCAGGAAAATTACCTTGCGAGATGAACTGCGTTTCAAGTACCGCACTGCTTTCAAAAATCGCGTCGCAAGAAAGCTGAATGGTTTGGAGAGGCATTCCCAGCGGAACGACGAGCTCATTAGTGAGAGACCATACACTAGTTCAAAATAGCACCCGTTTCCATAGATATACCATGATCACTTTGAATCACAATTTTTCAGAGCATATTCACTACTTTTCGAACAAATTTACCACTTTTTAACAAAAATTACGACTCTTAGAACTGACTTCGAGACCTAATCAGCAATGGACACTACCGCAACGGCCCGCCCCTGCAGCCACGCCCACATTTCAGGGCGGTCGCGATTTTTCAATTTTCAAACTTCGCCCACATTTTAGAGATTCCTTGCAAACTTCGACTTTGCAACATTTCTAGAGCGGTTGTTTTCACTCGCACTCTTCATAGATTGAGGGTACATAGACGCGCTTTTCCACTGAAACATCGCCCACTTCGAAGAAGCCCCGCCTGGACCCTGCCTACTCTTGAAAAATGATGCGAAATGGCAGGATAGAGTCTCAGCTTGCTCCCTAGGGTCCCGCTCGTGACGCGAATAAACATTACCTGGTATTTGTGGGGCGTGAAGAGCGAGATCCTAGAATGCAAGCTAAGACTATCCTGCCGATTCGCACAACTTTCAATAGTGGGTAAGGCTTCTTCAACGAGGACTGAGCTTCTCATAGTGGGCGGGGTTCACGTAGCTGTCCAAAAATGCAAATTTTGAAGAAATATCAAATTTTTGCAAAGAGCCGCGGGGCGTGGCTGATGTGCCAATGCAGGTGCGCGTCTATGAGTGCCTCCGTTGTGAGGAGTAGAAGTGAAAAAGATGTCGCTGAAAAATGTTACGAGAAGTTGACGTTCGCAGTGAATCCTTTAGGATGTGAATGGGGTTGCCATTCGTTGATGTACAATCCTTTTTAGCTTGTTTGTATATGCGAAGTAATCAAGGTGCGAAAAAGTCATAAATGCAGTAGTCATAAAATAAAATTTGAAAATCACGACCACGCAGAATTGTGGGCGTGGCTATAGGGGCACGACCTCCAGTAGTGTATAGTAAGGCATGAGTAACTAGATCTCGCATATGAAAAGTCGTGAATTGGATTGGAAAAGTCGGGGACTCGCTCTGAAAAGTCGTGAATTTAAAGTGAAAGAGGTAGCCTGACTTCGACTTATACATATTGCCACCGTCGTACTCACTGTGCAATCACGAAAGTGAGCACCTGGGAGTAGTTTCACGTAGACATAACTCTCACAACTGAGGGGTGACCATGATCCAAGGGGTCGCAATAAAATACTGAGGAAAATATATGTGCAATTTGGACATAAAGACTTCCCCATTGCAAGGGAATGAAGAGAAATGGAGAGTCACGGAAAGTAGTTAACTCACTGAAGAAAATCTTTAATTGTTCGAAATGGGATCCGTAGACCCAGGAAGAGGGGAGGAGTAGTAAGAAAGTCTCTCACTGCCGGGAGCACTTTCTAGGAATTCTGAGAACAAATTTCTAGACATCATGTTATGTACTGCAGACTTTCGCGATTTCTATCAGATCAGGATTGCCTGAATCATAACTTCGCATAATCATCTGACAAAACGATAGCATAGCATCTTAGGGGCAGTAGAGTGGGGTGTTGACAAGGGAGGAAGGTGGGTCGAGGTGGCTTGGATTTCTAATGGAACCTTGAAGGTTTGGAGGTTCCTCGTGTGAGCATATTAACGCTGTTCATGAATTCTGAAAAAAAGCGCTTACTGCTCAGTAGCTCAACAGCTATGAAGTCGGTTCGATATTTGAAAGGTCAGGAGCTCGATAATCTGAAGCTTTCGCATTTTTCTCCATGTGTTCTCTATGCATTTAGGGAACCAAAGTAATGCGTTTCGAGACTCAAGACTAGTTTGGCTAACGTAATTTGTCGCGCGTACCCTATGTGGAACTTACCACATAGGGTACACGCGACAACTGGGCAACCCTATGTGGGACTTACCACCGTGGCTACGATATGATCACCTTCCACTCCTTTCCCTCCTTTGGTTTTATTCGTACCTTCTCGGATGTTAAATTTTATTTTCACCGTTCTGCGCGCACATATGTCCCCCTCGTCGCCCCGCCCTCTCCACATGATTAATGACTACAAGCATTGCATCCACTCAAGAGTAGATAGCGCAGTCAGGGCACGCCATCTCGTTGTGACAAAGTTCAGCTGAATACGACTCGCTCCCTCCAAAAGCGGGTCTTGCTACGACCTCCACCCCACGGAGAAAAAAAAAGATAAAACGCAAAGGAAAGTAGATAAAAACAGACAAAAAGGTAGATGATATCAGGCAGGATACCCAAAATAAAAGTCGCGCACACTCGAAGATTGCGCGCAGCTTTAAAACGCCTTTTCACAGTTGTATGAAGACGAGCTATTTCGCAGTATCTTTCTAAAGTAGATCAGGAACTCGGAAGTCCCTCTCTTTTGTTCATCCATAACTTTCTTGGGAGTGGATCTTTCAAAGACCAGAAGGAAGGGTCGTAGACCACTAGGCTATAGTCCATTAGCAGTGCTTAAGCAGCAAATCTAAACACTTCTTTGTTAAAGGCATAAGCCACGATAATTTGGTACCCAGAATGGTAGTCTGGGCGCTATACAGTGGGGGAAAACGGCGAAAAAGCAAAATGAAGCCTTCGTTCTTACAAGAGAGGTCATTCAGGTCGTGGTGAGCTTTTCAAAAACGGTTTGTTGCATGATGTAAGGGTCCATGCAAGGACCACACAGATGGGGTTCATATTTGCTAAACGCTATTGGGAATGCGAGAGACAGGTCAAATAAAATTCCATTTAAGCCACATTATTCGCCTCCGTTCTAGCTGTAGCGTTGGCAGCGTATAGTATGTGAGGTATTCTTTGAGCAGGCATGAAAAACAACGCAAAATAAGGTCAAAATTCAAGTACTTCACTTGAATTGTGGTGAACTACATAGGGGTTCAATAATCATCTGCGGCCGAGTCATCCGACTGGTACCCTATATCATATCTTGGAACCAACGTCTCACTGCCACTACGGACCGGCGTTATGAATTTCGTGACACAGAGACATACTTAGCGGGTAATATATAGCACCAGTCGAATCACCCGGCTGCCGCAGGGTGCTCCTCCTTCTATTTAGCGGCCTGGCGAAGACGGGCTTCGCTAGGCGCTCTCCCTTTGGGCGCGGTAGAATGCGCCGAATGTGCCAAACGGTGGCAGTTGTTTTTTAATAAAATGTGGGAAAATGAGTTGAAAAAGCTCAACATCAGTCATTATCTACCAACATCTGGTCCCTCTTGCTTACTACAGACTTTCAACCGTGAGAAGGCTGCACCATATCATTAAGGACCGCAGTTGCGACATCAGAATGGGTAAAGTTGAATTAGTCCGGATGAGTCCTTAACACCCGGAAGAGGCATAACTGCAGAGTCATGGGTGGCACTGAAAAGGAGAACTTCACATTGCTTGTACATGTCAAAGTGTGTGTCGCACGGAGAGCTCGAGTTTTACCACCGACCGGACGTTCCCATTATCAATTGTACGGTTCCCTGCTTATTTTGCTTCTGCGACGTCCACCTCGTAACACGTTACATAGCAGGCAGATTTGCGAAAATCTTGATTGGTGATTTTCTGGATTTCCCCGTTTCGGCCGCACTACATACAGCGCACTGTTCAACTATTACTACCCCAGATTTCCGGAAACGGGCCGGATTTTGATCGAATTTTTTCTACGGAGTGGATTTGGCTGAAAGTTTGGTTCTAGGGGTAACCGCCACAGGCGCCGGCGCCAAAGTACCCTAGACCACGAAATCCGCTGAAAACTTGTACCTAGGGGTAGTTTGACCTCCTAATCACGAATATCACATTCCCTCGGCTTGAAACCGCTCCGCGTCCGCGCTACGGGCGCCGGCGCCAAAATGCCCCAAATCACTGGCGCCTATGGCGCGGGCGCCAGGCAATTTCAGGCCAAGTGGATGTGATATTCGTGTTCAGGAGGTCGAATTACCCCTAGAACCCAACTTTCAGCCAAATCCGCCCCCGTAGAAAAAAGTCGATCAAGATCCGGCCTGTTTTCGCAAAACTGGGGTAGTAATAGTTGAATAGTGCCAAAAGTTCACACGCTGAGCCTCTAATACTCGGCATTAAAGCGGCAAGAAGTGATAGAAAATGTAGCGCAGATGGTATCTTATCTGTTTTTATCGATTGATAAGATTACCTGTCACCCGTCATCAATGTCCTCATCACTAAATCTTTATGATTTGGTAGCGTGAATCCACCTTGAACAGCGACTGCAACTTCCCTTATCAGCCCCTATCAGTAGCATCGCTTCCGGTCACCCACGCTTGATGTCCCCATCTCACCCTCTATATCACGTGCTGAAATGTGCGCCTCGCTGATGCTGGAAAATGCTTGTGCCAGCACTTTAATGATAATTGTTAGCGGCCAGCCATACAAAGTTGTAGTTGGAGCATGCTTTGCGCCGTGGTATTGAAGCGAGCTACTTCACGGTCCAAATTCATTTCCCAGCCAGGCACTCCGGAAATATCTTTGGCTTGAACACCCATAACTTTTGGGAGGGAAGCTTCAAACGAGGAATAAGCAGGACTGCGAGAGACCAGGTTACACTCATATGTTTATGATCCGTTTAAGTTTGGGCGATTCCGAAAAAAAACTCCTTTTGAGGAAAATTCCCCGCTGTGACCCCGTTATGACATTTCAGAGTCATTTACTATTACGCTTCGAACAGCCATAGCAGTCTTCATGCAAAGTCATTTGTGAAACAGAAAACACTGTCGGAATCTAGAAAACTTCTTCTTTCAAGACTTTTACTTGTTTTTTAACCCATTGCGTACCGCAGTGTATTTGCGCGACTTCTGGCGCGCTGAGTATAAAAACATAAGATTTTTATCTTATACATATAACATAAAAATATTGCACACACATCGTATTATGCATCACTTTTATAAGTATACGTATGCTAAAGGGGATTCAATATTGTTACGTGATAAAAGTGTAAAGCCGAAAAATGCGAAACTAGCCAAAAAAGCTTGATAAAATTAAGAGGAGTTAAAAAGTGACGCAGTGTGCTTAGAAGCTGTTCACTCACACCATTTTACAATTTTTCAGTCGTGTACTAAGCAGGATTTCGGTTTTATTGGTAAAGGAGAGTTAATTAAAAAATGTAATAGTTGAGGTATTACTCGAAAAATGCCAGCAACTTAGCTATTATTCAATCTCGCAATTTCCCCCACACATATTTTGTCCCAGACGACTTCAGGAATATACCGACTCTTTCCAGTCATCTAACAATGCTAAATGAGTTCACACTAAGAGTGCTTCACCATGTGCAGCACGCGGTACGCAATGGGTTAAGCATGCTGTTTGTGAAAATTCTGTGTTGCGATGTCGTGCGACACCTTTCGGACTACACGAGAAACCCATCCGTCCTACGCGATACCACTTTCAGTTCGTTTAAAGGTTCTGGTATGAATCAAGAACACCCACTTTCACAAAGCGCCTCAGGGACAAGTTCAATCATTGGAATCACCGCTGCAATGCGCCATGCATACAGCTCTCCCACGAAGAGGTTTTAGGAAGATGCAACTTTTAAATGGGGCTTCCTTCGTGCAATTGGATGTGCTCCTGTGACCAGAAAGGTCCGAGAGAGCATTTACATATTTTCATAGAATACGTGACGTCGTTGTGGGCGGCATTCGTATTTTTTGTCATCGCCCACTTCTGCGCTGGCAGGTTGCTTCTGTCTCCAGGTGTTCTTTACACAAAGAATGCTGGATAAATTTCATGATTTAAGTTGCAAAATATCTCAGCATCGCTGCTCTTTCCACGAAGTGGTTCTGCGTTTACGTCTCCCCTCCTCCCTCGCGGCTAAGTACGACCCCTCTGTTGTAATTATCACAACATGCATGCTCTGTGTGAAGAATTCCGCCATCGTTGCAATACCCTCTTTTGATCCACCAGGAAATGGCCATTCTCATCATTTATGCCAAAGAACTACTCTGTGTCTTCTGCTTCGACGGTGGCGCTTGGGCGATGATACTTAGTAAGTCGCTACAGGCTGCCGCTGGCCGCTCAATGAGCACGACTCCAGTTTCTTGCTGACACCCTCGCAGTATACTGCTTTTATAGCAACCACTTTTTGCCTCCTTCCTCGCTTTCTGACAATTTCGCCAGTTATAAGCTGACTTGTGCTCGAGAAACCGTAGCAGAACCTCTTGTTTTCTCGGATTTTGCGACTGCGAAAGTCGTAATCGCGCGGATTACGGAAGCGCTAATGCACGATTACAGGCACACTGTGCGCAGTTTTTGGCTCTCCACAAAGACCGGCCTCAAAGGCCCGACAATCTCTTTCGACGCACTCGACCCATCTTGTTTCTTGCACTGTACAGATATCGATCCTTCTACTAGCCCAGTGCTCCTGCCAACTCATGCGAGCGTCCAGTCAGAGTCCCAACATTCAGCGTTGTCATGCGAGCCTCCCAAACGCTGCACATTCCCGGACTAGCTTGGTTGCCCCAGATGCCGTCGTTGTATTAGGGAAGCTTGCATACTTACCACGCTCGCCGGAACTTGCGATGCGCGTCGGCGCAACATTAACTCAAAATTTATACGGCATAGTTGAACATTGTGATGTGACATAAATGTTCGTAGGTCTGTCCGTCACGAGAATAGATTCGACTTTTATTTCTAACTATTATGTATTATGCCTCGGAGATCGAGACGTCTTCGACATTTTGAACCCTGAAACTAAAACTGAGTTAGTTGTAAGTGATTCAGTGCGCGAAACGGCTCAAACCGGTGAAAATTTTCAGGCCGAACCCGTACACTCCCTGTCCCTGTCCTGTGCTGAAAAGGTTTGTAGGAGTGTCAGGAAGGAACCATTTCGGAAGAGGGATGGAGTCAAAGGCTTGAGCCAAGACATGCTGTCGGTGATAAGGTCTACAGGGATCCCCGTACTACGCGCGGAACTGTGCCTCAACTCGTAAAAAACTAATCTACATTATGATAAAGTAGAATATTGTCGGAAATAGAAAATACCAGTGCTAAGAGATAGGCAGATAAATTGAGTTTCTTTGAAAAAAGAAGTGGCGTCAGTGAACAGAACCGTAGTTGTTTAGATTTTCATCTCTCAGGAGTCAGTAGTCGCTTTCTTGAGTAGGCATCCACTGCAGGAGGATCTTGCATTAGACCACTGAATCGTTGGACATTTAACGAGAAATAAGGTTCTTCTTACCAGGCGTATAAGCAACACCTTGCAAAACAAAACGACTCTGAGGAAATAGAAACAGTTAACGGCTTCACTTCGGACCAAATGTTTTTCCTGGGCAGCAGTCTAGTGAGTTCCATGACAATTCATTTACGACGTTTCCCTATAAACCTTCTTCACTGAGACTTGCTAAGAGAATGGCAATTACATGGCGACTATGAAATACAACATGTATAAAATCAGATATTAATAAATACGTGTTTTACAACGTTGATGGTTTCTTACCTATGCTAAGGGTTGATTGAGTTTAAGGACCTACCATGAGTACATGGGCAGGCAGGCTCAACACAACAACACAAAGTTGAGTCCTGATTCACAATTGTTATAGATAATGTTCAAATGTAGAGTATGGCGACAATCCCACCAATTCCTTAGAACGCGTTGCAAGGATGAACTTTGAGAAAGTTTCTATAGCTTTGCGTTACAACAAGAATGTTCCAGCTATGGTGTACGAAAACGGCGGATTTCACGGTGTATGAAGGTCTATCAGATGCACATTCACCTTCAGAGTACCGGTCTGTCTTCTTTCATGTTCACATTACGTAATGACGGTGCCCTCCGTTTCTTCATTTCTTTTTTTTCTTTTTTCTGAATTAGAAATAGTTCGTGAAACATTCAACTAGCTATGTTTGTCAAGTTTCGTAGCTGAAGGTTAGCCTATTCAGCAACAGAAGTCATTTCAGCGTCAACCCAGTGTCTCAAAACATTCCTGCCTTCGCTGATGCCTTCCACTGCTCATCAGAGTCGAGAATGAATCCGAAGACACGATGTTCTTTATGGTGATATAAGTAGATTTTGTGATAGCCATGTTGTGGAATGTATTGCGACTATAGAAATGTTGCACCTCTTTCATTTATGAAAGTTATTAACTTTTTTCCTGTGCTGGTGAAGTTGCACTTTGAACTCATTTTGCTCCTCACTTGCAAATTTTAAGCAATATGCCAGCAATGAGCAAGTAAACACAAATCGTGGGCTCTCAGGCGAAAGGGTCGGGCAGGGAGGACAGGGCACGAGAAGGGATGGGGTTGGGTACGATGGGCGCGCAGTGTGTGCTTGAAGTACACCGTGTCACGGTGTCAGTTGATGCGATAAGGAAAAGAGAGGAGTGGTCGACCGCTAGCAGGGTTGCAAGCCGGTCCATGTCGTCTTATCAATTCAGATAATGTTTTCAATGTGATGACAACCACCACTTACTATATAATCCCGTATATAATATAAATGAATATAATCCTTCTACTCTACAGAGCAATAAATTTGTGTGTCGGTTTTTCGGTCTGTATGCATGTGCGTTTGTTTGTTTGTTTGTTTGTCTGTCCGCAAAATGCTTCGCGAGATTAACGGAGGAAACAAGCGCTAGCCAATCTAGGAACTTTCGGTGCAGATGTATAAACCCATGTTTTGATTGCCATAACAGCCTCCACTATATAAGACAACCATTTGGTTCACTACCGAGTTCTTGCACGAGCTGCTCGCGTGGCAGCTGGGCATGGGCTCGTGCAGAGGATAGGGTGGGTGGGGGGAAGGGGTGCGGAGGGCTGAGCGGGCTAGACCCAGTGGAGGGGTGTAGGACGTTTGTGCAATGCACTTTTTTGCACCTCTCCTCTCATAACGGCAGAGTCGCCTGCGGTGTGACCCACTTAATTGCTGGCTCGCTGCCTTTTGACCTCTCATCGATTACGCTGTTCAATCAGTTATAACATGACTCGAAGAATACGAACATAGAAATGTGAAGAGTTGCCCATACTAGATAAATATTGAGTTCAAAACGATGAAAAGTGGGAAAGAAAGTGATAGAGGCCTTTACTCAACTTAGCAGTTTTGTTAAACATAACTGATAAAAGGGTACCTGTTTTCCACCAAAACATGTCAGTGTTCCCCTTTGTTAAGAGCAGGTCACCTGAACTAAACCCCCTCAATTACTTGGTTCCGGTGGAGTTCAATAGGGTGGTCCACAGTGGCGGAGAAATCAACGATCTCGCTGAATTCAGGTACCCATAGGGACAATCTCTCGATGGCGCTCCTCCAAAAGGCTGTGAGAGGAATATCATGATAGTATTTGATATGATCTTTTCTGCTACACACTGGTATATATCCCCTCCCAGCCGTCCGACCGAAAGTTTTTCAATGTTTGGGTAAAAAACTGGAAAATGTGGGCAATTGCTAAGTAGGTGCTGGAGAAGCGGAAGGGAGGGTGTCGTACTGGCATCACCATTTCACACATCACGATGTGTGAAATGTAGCGTACCGTACAAGGTTGCTATACCCTGGTCACAGCAACCTTTGTTACGCTCATGAAGTGCTTTCTCGGAATAGGAGCATGCTGCTTAGGAACGCATTCATAGGAGCACTGAAAGAGTGGGATCATTCTTCCGGCGCGCTTCTATGAATGTCTGAGACGGTCTGATGGATCGAATTTGCACGGTGACAAGATATTGCATGACTGCAATTTCGATTTCTCCACACTCCCATATAACCTTCTGAGGAGGAAAAAAAACACGAATATTCAACGACGAAAAAGTGATTTTGTAACCCTGCTCATCCTGCAAAAGAGTTTTCACACCTTCTTGTCATTTGGCGAAGCACGACCGGAAAACAAACAGCATTCCTGTAATCACTGTATGCGCCCTTACAGTATGCAACAAACTGTTTAGAAAAAATGCTGCATTACCTGTGTGACCTGTCCTGCACAGTATGCTCAGATCAAACGGCAAAACAGTGGACTCCAAGGGAGCAAATGTTTTCGGCGTTCCTTTCGCTTTCTTTTCTCCATTGTTAGACCAATTAGCTGTGCAAACGTCTATGAACACTACTTATCCCATCTGTATAACAAAACGCACACACTACAGATGAGTGTAGGTTTATGTCCAGCAAGGGAATGGTTCCAACTTCCCATGGGTGTTGGAAGGGGAACCTTGTTGCATCTATGAATTTTAATAATTTTAATGCCGATTGTAGAGTGAAGGTGCTACAAGGCTGCCACAAAAGAGTTCTCCATGTTCAAGATTTGCTTTGAATGAAGTGTTGGTAGGTCAGCACTGCTGAGCGCTGGACGCTAGTAATATCCTAGGGCGCGCCATCACGTTTCAAGAACTCTCTGATGAATACGACCAGGGTTCCACTAAAGCGATTCCCAGAGCGACCTCCCCCTTCCCGCCTCTGAGAAAAAACGAAAAGGGAACAGGAAACAGAAAAGGAACAGAAACGGACAATGAAAGGGACCATATCGAACTGGGTAATCAAGTTTCGAACGTTCGCGCGCGTTCAGAAATTGTGCGCAAACGTTCGAAAATTTTTCTACGGCTATTTAGAGCACGCTATTCCGCCATTGAAAAAAATGAAACAAATTTCCAGAAGCACCCTCTCAAACATCATAAATTTCTTGAAAGTAGAGCTTGTAGTTTTGAAGAACCATCTCCTTGTGTCGCTATTGTTGGATTTTGTTGAAGTAGTTGCATCTGTTCAAAGCATGAAAACTCGTAATGGGATATAAGAGTTTTCATGCGTCGAACAGATACACTCGAAATCCCTGATATAGGGTGATCTGTGGCTGCGTACTTCAACTAAACGTGCTGATGGCTGGGATACTGGTAAAATGTTTATTCTGACACCCATGCTGCATTACCTGTGAGAGGACAGGTCCCACAGGTAATGCAGCATTTTTCTGAGCAGTTTGTTGCATACTGTAAGGGCACATACAGTGATTACAGGAATGCTGTTTGTTTTCCGGTCGTGCTTCGCCAAATGACAAGAAGGTGTGAAAACTCTTTTGCGGATCAGGATGAACAGGGTTACAAAATCACTTTTTCGTCGTTGAATATTCGTGTTTTTTTTCCTCCTCAGAAGGTTATATGGGAGTGTGGAGAAATCGAAATTGCAGTCATGCAATATCTTGTCACCGTGCAAATTCGATCCATCAGACCGTCTCAGACATTCATAGAAGCGCGCCGG
>MU931039.1:0-27438 GCA_036418165.1 Cooperia oncophora
GTCTGGGGTGCCGATTCAGAAGATGACATTATAAATCGAAGTCAGCACCAAGTGTCAATGTCGTGTGCCCCAGCAAACTCTCAGGCATAAGTCTAATGCGAGTAATTTTAGAGAAATGGTAACGGCAAACTGCCGTTGGCGCCATTCTGGATCCATATCTTATAGGCACCAGGAACGGCTACTGTATTATTCTTCATGACTTTTTTCTGAAGCTGAGGTGGTGCGATAGCGCCGTTTTTCGTTTTTTCAGCAATCACCCTAAATGAGCTTCGAAACTGCGAGAAGACTGCCGTCGAATGTTGGAAGTGCGCTCTACGACTGTTTTCACATCACGATCAACAACACACATAGGCATCCCCTACATGAAAGCTAAAAAAACAGCAGCTATTTTCGCAGTTTCATCCAACGCGGAACATCGCGATGAATACAGCCACTTTCATTTGAATATATCGGTACTGTCGGCAAGTTCGCAGTTGGTACGCACATCCACAACGGACTTGCTGCACGTCACTTGAGTTACGGTACCTTGGCGGTAATACTGAAGTTAGCTTCTTAGGTGGGTGGAATCGTTTTTGAAGCCTATTATGCCATTCGAGATTTCATGCATTTAACAGCCAGTTTGCTGCATTGATACCCATTAGTGGAAACAAAGGCGTTGTTGGAATCAGAAGACCTTTCAAAAAATTTTGTTTTTTCATCAGGATCACTTTTTTTCAAAAAATTTTGTTTTTTTATCAGGATCACTTTTTCAGAATTTTCCTCGCTGCTTTACTCTTGCGGGAAATTTGGAGTCGTTCATAAAACCATTTCTCTGCCACCATAGCTTTTGCACGTCGTTCAGAAGTTCAAGTATGCTTTGAGAACACATATTTTCGTCAGTGAATGGGATATAGTCTATCCGCCGGCTACTAGTCTTACCTATGTATTACGCTATGCATTCCATCTAACGCAGGGATTCTGAGAAGAAATACTTTCAACGTCATGTTTGCTCGCGAGGAGAGGTGACTTGCTAAGGTTCTATTTGAAACTTAATATTTTTCGTTGAAAGATAGTCACGGCTCTAAACCACTTAATGGGCGTCCTTCGTTAAAATAGTTTGGTCCGCAATCTCGAAGGCTCTCCCACTTTCGCTCGTGAGTGGCGCTTTTGACGCTTTAGTCACCCCGCTAACCACAGTTCCAAGGCTATTTTCCGTAACAATTTCTGCACTTTACACCGTGTTTTTCGCTTTTTTTTCACTGTTAGATGGTATTACCATCAGACGCGAATAAACGACTAGTGAGTATGAGAGAGCAGGATATCGCTTTGTTCGCATAAAACGAGCAGGACGGAAATTCGTATCGTGAACCCCCCAAGTGTCCTTAATTAGGGTACCCTTCATGAAATTTTTTGCTTTTTTCTTGCTTGGAGAAACACTTAGCGACTAATTCGTAACCGAACCTCACCATCTACGACATGCGCAGGGTTTGTCTTTGATAATTCATCAGTGCTGACTCACCGCTAATCTTACGACCTCTCCCTACAGAATTATAACCACTAGAGCCCTTCGTCGATTATGAGACCTGTTTTCAAAGGGTATTGTCACATATCTACACCACCTCGGCGCTGAAAAGGCGGGCACTGCTGCAAGTAGAATTCCCTAGCCTCAGAACATCCACGATTCGCAACACCCAAAGCTCACCGCGATTTTTCGATGCGACATGAAATGCGGTAAAGAAAATGAGTACCGAAATCCAGTCTTATTGTATCCTCCAAATCCGGCACGTCATCATGATGTTGCCATGCGTAGGCGGATGCTGCCCATGTACGACCCTGTTCATATTGCTAAATCATTCAAAGCTCCGAATAATACAGCCACATTCAACTGCCAGCAGGTTACGAGCAGGTAAAGTTTGTAATGGTGCAGTAGGGTGGAGGCTTGGTGGTGAGCTGTGAAGCATAAGCGAGGAATCGCATACGTCGAATCGAGTCGTGGTGGTTCAGTGGTAAGGTTCGACGTTCGACGACTCGATTCGACGCATACGATTCCATCGCTTATGCGGTTCACAGACTCACCAGCAACCCTTCACCCTACTGCACCAAATTTACACTGTCATAAGTTGCCTTATTGAAATGCAGGTTAGCTTTTGCATATCTATCTTATGTAAATAACCTTACTGACTCACTCGATGCCCAGGCCTTCATTCGAAGTTCCGTGGTAAGTGGTGGACTTCCCTATTTAGCCGCTGACACTTCCAAATCAAGTACGCAGCCCCGCCTTTCGGAAGGATTCCGGGTATAACTATGCAGTTTCCCCTTTTTCGCTTTATACCAGAGTTTCTCGCTCTTCAGTATCTATCCGATATTGCTTATCAATAGTCCGTGCCTCGACAGTATCGTCCGTATGTCTTCCTTGCTATTGTTTTTAGCGCGGCATACATTTACATTCCTATCATTTCCATTCTCTGGACGAAAGGCGTGAGTAGAACCGAACATCATTTTGAATCTTCTGCAGCTCTAGGCGGCCTGTCCCACCAAGAAAGCTGTCCCTTTCAATTTCCTGGCTTATCCTCGCAATACCTTCAAACTCTTTGGAACTACCTGGAAATTCCTTGATTGGGCAGAGACGCTGGTAGTGTAGACTTCGTCCTTTGAAATATTAATAGGCTCGTTGCCCATGTAATAATTGTTGTTATATGCAGGTGTGTCGCCCACGTAAAACGACTCGATAGGAGCTGTAAGGTGCAGTGTGAAGTGATCAGCAGTGGAAATGTAAGGTTGCCTCACCTCCAGAAGCAGATGTTTGCTGCATGATGTGATGCTTCGGGACTGGTAGAGGAAGCTGATGACACATTTGCATAGGATCATCGTATGTATCCTGAAACTACTAGCTGGAAGCCAAGCAGCTATTATCCGAGTTACTGCGCTAACCTGATTCTGGTAGGTGTCAAAAGCTTGCTCTGAGAATCTCTCAATTTTCCCAAGGCTGTCTTCGTTCGCATAGGTTCTCCACGGCTTCTCTGCGTACATGCAGTAGGTGCTCTTGATGAAAGGGCGATCGTTCATGACGGTTGATGATACAGTCCTTGCTACTGATGGGCTTTTATAGCGTTGATTACGTGTTATGATCTTGAGCATAACAGTGACGATAAGCCTGTTTGAGGTACCATCTGAAATTTCATTTTTACTCGCTGCAAAATTTATATGACTCTGTGAATTCCTTTCTTTTCTCACACAATCTCTGAATCTTTATTGATTACGGGAGTTCTTTCTTTTTGTGCTAACAAGATTCTTAGGTGGAGCTCTCTATCGAGGGCCTGACATTTCAACCACAATTTCGATCACGAAAACCTAATTCAAAACTTGCTCGTGGCTTAATAAAATGTGTCTTGAAATTTTAGAGCCGCCTTTCTTCCTCTCGAGCGTAGGAGTGTTGCAAATACAACCGAAAACCCACGCAAGGTCGCCAACACCACGTCACCAGTGGAATAAGGCCGCCCTGACAATGAGTGGTATCGATCTAATCAGGAGCAGCTATGCGCTGAAAATGGCAAGAGTCGTCTGCAGGTGCAGAAACTTATTCATTCAGTCCTGATTCTACATCGAAACGTCAAGTCTCAATAAAGCACCTAGCAGTCTCGTCGGGACTCTTTGCCAGGAATTTTCTGAGAGACAACGTTTACAGTCACCTCCGAGAACGATTCTTTCTATGTGCGGGGTGAACGCGTCTGCAGCTGCAGCAACGTACCCCTTTCTCCGCTCAAAAGGGAAGGGGAACGGGGCTGTAGGGTAGTCGTACCCGAGTGCTGTTTCTGGATTCCTCCCTTGCAGCCACACGACTAACCAGAGCCAATCGAGCTACTCGCGCTACTAGAATGAGCTGAAGCATTGCCCTAAACCAGAGGGATGTACTGTGATCGATTGCGCTTCTCCTTCGGGGATCTTAAAAGGCCCCTGCCCAGTCCAGTACATGAAATCAACAGCTCTCCGGCGAGTTAAATGTCTATGTGGACCGCAACGGAGAAATTTATACACGTTTCGCGTCAGAAAAAAGAGTAAGGTAGGAACGACGATGAGCAAGGTCACTCAGGTGATGCTCCCTCGTTGCTAGCTCTCTAACCTGTCGTTTTGCTCATATGCATGCTCTCTCGGTGCTCCAGTCTGGTCTGTGGCTAGAAGTCATCACGACTTACTGCCTCCCAGCAGAATTTTCGACGATTTATCGCTGAATCTGCCTTCAAAGAAAGAGTACTCAACAAAGTGTTGCTCCTAGTGCTCAACAACACGTAAGTCAATTGCTACTCGTAGAAGTGCCTCAAGGTGCGTAAGGAGCTGAATCGGAAAACAACTAGC
Organism: Cooperia oncophora; assembly: GCA_036418165.1. Classification (NCBI taxonomy): domain Eukaryota; kingdom Metazoa; phylum Nematoda; class Chromadorea; order Rhabditida; family Trichostrongylidae; genus Cooperia; species Cooperia oncophora. The sequence continues at coordinate 4,333 of MU931039.1, forward strand.
GGTCGGAAGAACAAGGCAGCGTCATGATTGAAGCGGCTGCGCGATTCTCCTCTCATCGACAATTCGCTAAGAACACGCAGGTGTCTTATAGGCTTGCCGTGGGAGCAGATTCTTCATCCGGTCCATTCATTGATCCTACATAAGCCACAGCTCCTTCAGACCGAGTTCATGTAGACATCAACAGTTCACTGCGTTTTTTAGACTGTAGCCTGAAATTTTAAAGCACTGGCATCGCAGAAAATTATCTGGTAGTTGGAGACATGGTCCAGTTGCAGCTACCTCCCAGCCGGAGTGATAGAAGGTCTGATTGTGAGTCCGTGGGTCGCTGCAGTAAGTCGCAATCGTTGCTGACATCCATTAGTGACAGCAGGTATTATTCCACTTTCACAATGGAGCTCTGGTGAGTGCGTTTTTGTTTTGTGTAGGAATTTCGGCTGAATTCTCATCAAAACATGACGGGCCGCTTTCATTTCCTAGTCTCGGAACACGTTCAGGCCATTGGAGACGATGATCACGTCGAAACGTAAGGCTGAAAGTATTGAATATAACAGTTCCACCTGGAAACCTTGAGCGGCAGATGAACTTTTTCGACTATAGCAGTTTTATGCTACGTTTCCACTCAAAATGAATCTGGTATCATTTCGCTAGCCATCATATCGTTCACATCATTGGCCGGCATATTTACAGCAGGTTGAAAGAAATTCTCCCCTCAAACGAATTGTTGCCGACATGAGTCATTTACTCAAGCGGCCTCTATAATGGGGTGTGACAGGACGCCCGGGTGTGGAGCGGTGCCAGCACACTTTCAACAAGTTGCTGAAGTGGGCAAACGGCAAAAGTTGGTGGAGACGAGTTGGCATCGCACTCACACCCACCATCCGCAGTGAACAAGACTGTATTCGCACAACTCTGCTCTCAATTTAAAAAGAAGATGCGACATTGTAAATGAAATTTATCTACCCTCTACCATATGAATACAGTTTGTAACATAGCAATCAGTCGGGAACGGCGTGCTTAGGGTGGAATGACCCCTCCTCCGGCTGCCTTGCTCTAACAATGGATCGAGCAGAGAGACGACTGCGGATAAGCAGAACAACCAGATGCGTGGAGAGTCACAGGTGATGACCGCCGATGGCGTCCCAAACTGATTGGATGTACTGATACCGACGTAGATACACTTGAAATCCTGCGATGTGGTATGTGGTAGCGTGGCTGCGCAGAGGACTAAACGTGGCGGTGGCTATGCTTGGGGTTATTTGCCATCTGAATTACAATGACGGTTCCTGCCTTTGTTCAGCACAGAACAAGATGGCATTCGTCCTACACGAAATATCCCACGGTAACTCGTTCTGTGTCAAGTTCTAATTCCCGCCTACTCCATCTCGCGGATAAGGAGTGTACAACAAGGGATCACTTGAAAGGTAAGTGCAGCACTGCATTCACAGTGAACTTCAGCAGAGTAAACTGCCTGTTCCACACAACATTGGGTTCCATTCGCAACAACGTTGTTAACACTCATGCATTCGATGCATTCTTACATTTAGAGGAAAGCTACACTCAGCTCATTAATGATAAAGACGGTCATTTGTGACAAACTTCCCAATTTTTGGAATTCGTGGTGTTGTGCACAATTTTCCTGTGCTTTGCTGTCACTTACGCACTCTCCAGATTCGGCTATCGAGGTCATGATTAACGGACAATACTTGGCCCAAACGGTATCAGTTACCAGAGTTGCCAACCTGAACGACATGGGCTGTTAGTTTTGTGAGAAATATAGTGCCTCCCGTAATCCGTCGCCTCAGGATTCACACCTCTTCCGAGCGTGAAACAGCAAAGCAACAGATATAAAATGAAATAAGTTCAGCAACAAAATGTATTCTTCTGGCCGTTACACATTCCCGGCATCTTACTTGTGCAGAGGACCCACAAAATCGTACCGTTTAGCCCGTCATCACATCTCACTAAGCATAATGTGCTGCGTGTGTGTCTATCTGTCTGGATGTTACAGAGATAAAAACGACACAGAATATTTATCCAAACCATTTTTTTCTTGAAACACTAGATCAATCCCGTACAACAAAAATTCGTGCCCTTTCGCGATCTCTCACTCAAGGGTTGCTTCTGAAAACACCAGAATCGCTCCACGTCACAGCTCGGTTTTCTGGAAAAGAAAAGGTAAGTTGGCATGCGAAAAGTAAGGAAAAGCAATAGACCTGCCATTGAGATCACTTTAGCTAACTTTGCACACGGATTACCTCGCTCATGAAACATTCGCTATAGCCATGGAAAAATATGGTTGGGAGGGAGGGGTGGGGGCAACGGAGCGCTTCTCCCCTCCTCCCTGGTAACCATCATTTCCATTGGCATGAATTTGATAGGGGAGCTTGTTACATTTGTTCCTCCCTCAGGTGCCAAAAATGCAGTTTTCAACTGGTCGCAGTAACGAAAAACGCAAATATTCTACACTCTGTCTTTTCCGGTGAAAACCAGTGCCTTGATATACTCACTAGACTCTAATAAATTGTAAACAAAGCGTTCGAGTATGACCCTCTACTTCGAAGGTGTTCGAACGAAACATCTTATAAAGATCTATATTTTTATGAAAGATTCCGCAAGATTTTATGAACCTAATCGCCGCTGTCCCGTTTTTCAAAGGAAAATCCGCATGGAAGCAAGAATGTGGACTCTGTCGCATTTCAATTCAAAAAATATGGGAGAGGGAAGGTGCTTTCGGCACCTGTAATCATCATTGGCTGCCATTTGCCTGAAAACACTTCGTGTCGATCGCATAAGTACTTGTTCCGGCTAATGGAACAGCACCGTTTCCCCAAGTGCTCCTCTTGTTGAAATTCTTAGCAACGAGGTGCCGATTAGAAAGGAAGGCCCACTTAAGTAAATGGTTCCACCCATCAGCGCGGAATTACAATTCTCAGGGTGTGTGAGGCAGCTGCTGTCAATTTACTCTATATAATAATGTCGTCAATTCGATGAATAAAAGTATAGTGGTGGTGCACCGTAGAGTAGCGCTTGGTTGCTTGAGTCCTTTCAATAACAGAAGAAAACCGAGTTTTTTTTATTTATTCCGAATAATGTCTTCACTGAGACACTGTAGCCATACTCAGGATGTTAGAACACTTCATTGGGCTGACGTTACGGCTAGTCACTTTCGTCAGAGCCTGGAAGTTAAGTATACTCTACTTCGCTGCGGACGGTTGGGCGTGTCAGGCAGTATGAGTGTGTCACGCGTCAAAGCCGTTCTCTGCCTTCTTGTTGAAGCGCGCATGCGACAAAAAGTGGTAGAAAACGAGTAATACGAACGATATGATACAGTCATATCACTTGCTCGCTTTAACAACTGGTGGAGAACGGGTTTGGCACCGCGCCAAACTCATCCCGCCTGACACGCCCAACCGTCCGCAGCGAACTGCACTATATCTACCCTCATACGTCATGCGAAACTCAAGAATAGTCCATCATATTTGAAATGATGTAGGAGAATAACACTCATCTTTCCAGGCTCTGACGAAGGCGACTAGCCGAAAGGTTAGTTAGGTAAAATTAACTTGGTTGTGGCTACAGTATTCCACTGAAGACAAGACCTCACACGATGCAGAGGTTTATGGACAGCTCCAAGGGTGGCTCGGAGAGCACTAAAAAGAGGTGTTTCTTAAAACAGGAGAGGATGTCGTTGTCACCGAAGCATTGCTTGGAATTGAAACCGCGTTGCTCTCCAATTCGATCATGTAGCTAGAAGTTCCTCCTATTTCATTCCTATATTCCTATTACGATTCCTACATCCATGGAGCATTTTGTGGACGGACACACATACAATGTTGTTTAGTGCAGATGCTGGTACATGTCAGGGTGGTTGATTTTGGCGCGGCGTCAGTCCGTTTTCACCAATTGCTACCGCATGCCCTTTTCTAAAACTGGCGAATAACGGAGCAACGCCGCGCTAGGTCCAGCCCCTGATACGTCCCTGCCTCCGCAGAGAGCACGGGTGATAGATAAACAGACCGAGACCACTTTACTAGTTCATTTAATAGAGATTGAATCGAAAATTTCCGTAAAATTATAAATGAAACAGAGAATTCCGAGAAAATGGTGAATTTCCAAACTTTAAGGAAGATTCTAGTCAAAGATGCACTTCACAGAAATTCGGGCGTTTTACGGAAAGTTATTGTCATATGCAAGGCTGCTAGCCGTAAAATGCTTACCTTTTTCTTGCTATCCTTCTTACTGTCTTCATCTTTCTTCTTGCTATCCTTTTCCTTCTTCTTCTCTTGTTTTTCTTCTTTCTTCTCAGATTTCTCCTTTTTGTCCTTCTTATCTTGTTTGTCATCCTTCTTCTCTTCCTTCTTTTCCTTTTTGTCATCTTTCTTCTCCGTCTTCTTCTCTTTCTTGTCTTCCTTCTTCTCTTTCTTGTCTTCCTTCTTCTCTTTCTTGTCTTCCTTCTTCTCTTTCTTGTCTTCCTTCTTCTCTTTCTTGTCTTCCTTCTTCTCTTTCTTCTCCTTTTTGTCTTCCTTCTTGTCCGCCTTCTTCTCTTTCTTATCTTCTTTCTTCTCTGTCTTCTTCTCCTCCTTTGTAGCAGATTTAGAGTCATCCTTGTCCTTCTTTTCTTTCACTGCTTCCTTTTTCTCCTTTTCGTCAGGCTTTGAACTGGATGATTTACCAGTTTCCTTGCTGGGCTGAAAATAAATACTGGTACTGGCAATAAATTGGGCAGCATTCAAAAATACCTTACAATTTTGATGCTAAACTGGACTATCTATTAGAGTGAAAAGAAAGTTTTCAAAAAATCTGAAATGTAGAAGTTCTTGTACAAACAAAGCAGTGTGATAACTCCACAGAATGTCCGCGAAGTTATTAACCACGCTATGCGGTATATAGGCGTGGAGTAAAGGGTTTTGGATTTTGAACAGTCGATTGCAGCAAGCTTGGACCATCGTCATGCCTAAGGGTACGCTCGAAGGGGACAGCTGAGCGTTCGAACAGTTGCTGCTAACGTGAACCAAGCACCCTTATGTTAAGCAAACGGCCTTTTTACGCTCCGCTTTGTTGGCAGCAAGGATACTCGCCCTCAAGGAACATACGCAGCCTGGTAAAACGACATTCGTCACGATCAAGCAGCTAGGAGGGCAATGCGCGATGGACTCCGTCATGGTGTTCGTCCTTTAGTAACAAAGCTCTGTGCCTTGTCTCTGGTAGGGGGCCGGACTGAGCGGATGGCAGGGCGGATCGCCGCCGCCCTCTCTGGTCGTGGAGGCTTGAGCAGGGAGATGGGAGAGGGCGGGAGAATCGAGCCAGCCTGACTGAGCGGACCTGCTCCCGAAGGTGACCGTTAGGGAGAAATCAAGTTGTCAAGTCTATCAAGAGTCAAATAAAGACTAATTCGTCAAGACGTCAAAGCAGCGAGGCAAAAGCATAGGAGATTGTAACTTTCTAGTCATACCAGTCGGATCGCCCGGCTGACGCCGAGCTCTCCTCCTTCTTTTAGCTCGGCTTCGCCGAGCTGGCCTGGCTTCGCCAGGCGCGTTCCATAATGGAAACGGAACTTTTTCAATAGTGGGCTGCTCATACGGCGCTGCAGTGATCGAATCGTTGCAGATAGAGGAAGGCTTGGGATCGTGCACTACTTAGCACACGCTTCTATTTGCAGCAGGGGCAGGGGTGTGGTCCGCGCCATTACGATACAAAACATAAATCTGTAGATATAGACACAATGTGTAGTAGGTCAATACAGCGCAGTATGAATCGCTCAGTAAAAAGCAGATTTCGTTTCCATTCCCTGCACCGAAATGCCTACCGATGAGCGTTTCCCTTTTCACTTAGCTTGCAATCCGCTGAACTATAACTATTTGTAGGTACTATGAGCCCTTGTTATTCGATCTAATCAGCAATTGGAAGTTCAACCCCCCCCCCCCGCTCGTCGACTTCGACATTCGACATTAGTGGGATGAGTTCATTTTCTAGGCTATCAGAGAAGTGATGGCTAAAGGAAAAGTTTGCACACGGGGCCTCCAATACTTGGCAGTATAGCGATAAGAGATGTAATGACAACTGCCCTTATCTTTCTTATCAATTGATAAGATTGCCTGTCACTCGTTAACAATGTCCCTATCACTACTACTCTATAATATGGTAGTGTAAAGGCTCCAGCACTTTGACTGAACAACAATGGCAACGTTCCTTATCTGCCCCTATCAGCTGTTATCACGTCCTGTCACCTGCCGTCGATGTCCCCACATCCCACCCTACATCATTTTCTGAAATCAACTCCTAGCTGATGCTGTGTCCTGCGTTATGAGTGTGGGGACCTTACCGTTCTAACTCCCCTCATCGGATCTTATCAGCTGATATCATTCCCTGTCACCCATCAATAATGTTCCTGTATCACACCCTATACCATACCTTGGAACCAACGTCCCAGTGTTGCTGTGTCCCGCACTATGGACCCGATGGCTCTCCCCTTCAGACGTCTCTTATCGGATCTTATCAACTGATATCACTCCCTGTCACCTATCAATAATGTTCCTGTCCCACACCTTATACCATACCTTGGAACCAACGTCCCATTGTTGTTGTGTCCTGCACTATGGACCCGATGGCCCTCCCATTCTGACGCCTCTTATCGGATCTTATCAGCTGATATCACTCCCTGTCACCCACCAATAATGTTCCCGTCACAGCCTCTATATCATTGCTTGGAATCAACTTCCTACAGCTACTGGGACGGGCGCTATGAATTTCGTGACACACAGACACACACACACACACACACTTAGCGGATTATATATAGTAGGATGGTATATTAGATTGAGCTCATGTGCACGTTTGGTTAGGTAGGGAAAAACATCATTATCCTACTATATATAATTCGCTGCGTTTGTCTGTTGGTGTGTGTGTGTGTGTGTGTGGATGTATGTTTGTGTGTCTGTATGTGTGCTTGACCGGAAATTCATAACTTCCTTCAAAACAGCGACTGTGCGCTCAAACTGATAAGTGATGTAGGAGGTCGGGCAGGAACACTATTGGTAGGTGGCAGGAAGTGATAAGAGCTGATAAGATAACATAAGGAGCCTTAGAAGGGAAGGGCCACTAAATTCATAGCGCCGGCCACAGCAACGTCGGGACGTTGGTTCCAAGCAGTAAGATAGGGGGCAGGATGGGAACATTAGTGGTGGGTGGCAGGAAGTGATAAGAGCTGATAAGATAACATAAGGAGCCTTAGAAGGGAAGGGCCACTAAATTCATAGCGCCGGCCACAGCAACGTCGGGACGTTGGTTCCAAGCAGTAAGATAGGGGGCAGGATGGGAACATTAGTGGTGGGTGGCAGGAAGTGATAACAGCTGATAAGATAGCCCCAAAAATTCACAGCATAGTTGTAGCCACACTGGAGAATTGCCTCCAGCAAGTAATTCAGGGGTGCATAGGTAACATTAGTAGTGGGAGATAAGTTCAGGTCGTGTCCGACAAGGGCTTTTAGGAGTCCGTATATGGTCACCACCATGGCCAAAGAAACTGTGGGCAAAGGCTTAGTGAGCCAAGATGTTTCTATCTTAGCGATATAGTCGGAATTGATTCGACCCTCAACCTTAAGTTGTGTACTAGGATGTGAGGACATTTCACTCTGCTGTCTGTTATTACCCCCGAAACTCTTTCAACCGCTAAGCTTTCCTATTTCCAACGAATGGCGAGTGTTGTCAAAAACGTGATAAGCCCAGTCATTGGCAAATGTTCATTAAAAGGGAGAAACACGATGAAATGGGCCGTATTCCGAAACAAGGGGATTGGGCCAAGTGTTGTGCTCAGCAGAGAAACCCCTCAGTGATCAGTACCATAGGTTTAACCATGCGCGCAGTATTGCGCGTTAGCCAAACTGGTAGATTACATCTCGGGAGTGACGCCATCAGAGCAGAGTGTAACAGTTCTAAAAGAAGTAAATCATCCCTCCTTTTTCATGTTCTGAGCTTCGAAGAAGACGAAATTCTGCGCGAAGGTGCACAGAGAGTGGTACATGACGGCAAGCTGTGAGCTATAAAAAGTCCGACATACTTGTCTGTAGACAAGGCTATTGCACCTGCTGCTCTCATGGAGCAACTGAAACTATGTAGCCGACATAAGTCGAGTCGAGACAAGGTCTGAGGCTGCCAAATGTCCTCCTAGTAGACGGCAGTGCTCGCCCGGGTGTGTGTCAGGACTCACCGCCGCGCCCGAAACTAGGTCGCCGCGCTGGGAAGTGGGTCAACGCGCGCGGCGATTACATGCTTTAACATGTTTGAACATGTCTACCTGTCTGGACATGTTCTTGGCAGATGGAAGATGAGGAAAAGAGAGAACGCTACAAGAAAATGGCGATAGGGTCGTATTGATCGGAACTTGGCAAAATGCCAGGTCAGGACTCACCGCCGCGCCACGCGGACAGGTCGCCGCGCGCGGTGACCTAGTTTCAAGCGCGGCGGTGACTCCTGGCCGTCTCCCCTCGCCCACATTTCCTTTCAAGCAGTCGCCAAAAACCACAGATCTCAACAGGTCACACTCTGTGTCCCGAAACTTTGGGCCTTTTGGCTGCCATTTAATCAAACCGCTGAAGCGTCCAACTGCGGGAAAAGGTTATGATTTCGAGATGGCAGTCACTAGCTTTCTTGAGCCAGGGACCCCTGAGATTCGGATGGGAGGAGTTAGCGATTTGCGCATAACATGGCAGAACATTATGAAGCACCCTGTCACCTGAGAAAAAAAGAAAGACAGGGTGTGCATAAAAGAGCGCAGACGGCAAAAGCTAGTGCATCTTTTATCTCTCTCAGATCTGCAACTGTATGCTGACGCCGCGCGCACATGTTGATCGGAGTACTCCTCGCAATGCTTATCCATGAAGCAGGGGCACCAAAACAAAGAATAAGTTTGGCAGCAAAGGGGCATACTGCACTTTCGCTACTTCCCGTCGACGAGTCGTACCCACCATAGATTTCGTGAGCTTACAAGAGTTGACTGTTTTCAAGATGGTGGATCGACGAGCTTGCTCCAGCTTCGCAAGGTTCACAGGTTTCTCCAGATTAGGACTTATAAACCGGATGTGGTGAGGCAGCGCAATTGCAAAATGCCCCCTTACCCCCCGTCACCGCGCGCCATACCTCAACCGGCCTGCAAGGAAAAAACTGTGTATTTTCTTTAACCAGTGTATAGAACACGGAGAAGGTTCGAGAAGCGAAACACCTTCAGCCCACCTTCGATGTTGCTTCAAACTCGTCGAGCGCTCTCTGCATTCCATCAAGTACTTGTGGGACAAGTGGATAGAAATATTTGTTATTCTTGTATCTGGCGCCATTGTTAGTCTTCAACGGCTCCGCATCAGTATCTGAAGAGGAAATGTGCTGACTAGGGAAGGTCGTCAGGTCGAAGTGGCCATTTGTAATGAGATGTAGCTCACTAGACGTGGTTTTGGACGCTGATCTCGAATCTGCCTTTGAAATTTGCAAAGCGATTCTCTGAACGGAGTTATGGAGCTTTTCCCTCCGCGTTTACCACGCAACAGGTCATGGGATCGGATCCCTGCTGAGCTTAACTTTTTTGCTTCCAGCGCAAACGTGGCAAAAAGTGGTTGGGGCGTCTCTTCTACATTAGCGCTCTCTCGGCTTGCCTGAAAAACAGTTTGGTTCGCTTACTGGCGCGCTTAGTGCTTCATGACATGATTTAGGAGGAGAATTTTTAGGATGTACAGGTGCCCTTGGCGTGCAGTGCGTTTTCGCGCTGAGCGAGTGCCATATTCGTATTTATGGGGCGAACTACGCCTAGGTAGAGGTTTCTAGCCAAATCTGGCATTTTGACCTGACTTCGAAAAGTGAAGCATCCATGGGTTAGTTCAGTTGATGTTCACACCTATTCAGCTGCAGATACATTAGATACATATATAGATAGATACAGATACATACATTCTCCCGCAACAAAGGCCTCGTCTTGCCACTTTTACGCATTCCTTGTTGCTTACTGCCTTCAGTTTGCTGATATCTACAAAGCAACGATTCGGCCAAAAGACAAGCAATCGACAAGAGACTGGCCCTGGAACTATTGGTGACCATCATTCGATCAACTGCTACCGCACTTTTCAAAGTTAGGTCAAAACCTCACATCTGGCTAGAAACTTGTCTCCAAGGGTAGTTTTGCTCCCTGAACACGAATATGGCACCCATTTCAGCGTTGAGTGTTTTTTAGACTCAGAAGAGACATTCTCCACAAAATGCAAAAGAACTCCTGTTCCAGAAATTCGAACCCTCCACTACACCATGACGCCGGAACGTGAAGGTTCTTCCCGGCTATTCATGCGAACTGGCTGGCAACCGCGCTCGACTCCGTTTTCCTTCATTTTAATTCTAACAAGCCATCATAATTCCTTTCAGAGAATCGTTTTGCAAATTTCAAAGGCACCACGTCGAGTGAGCTACATCTCATTACAAACGGCCACTTCCACCTGACGACCTTCCCTAGTGAGATCGGACGAAAGCTAATACGCACCTGAATGGCACTGTGTATCTTGAGAATACCTGCAATTCCTTACCTAAGAATAAAATTCGTGGGATGTATCCACCGTCAGGAGCGTATTTGTCATCTTCGGGCTCATCATCATCTTCTACATTAACCATCACAAACTTTTTGGACAACTCGATGAGTTCAGTCATTTTGGGTGAGTTCTCGAACTCCCTCCTCAGGCCTGAAATATGTGCTTTTCATCATTAACAATTTTTTCAAAAATGAACTTGTAGCCTTGGTAAGTTCACTGTTCATCTACCACCAATTACATTTTACGTATATGTGACAAAAGAATCGTAATATGCGGCGCTGACGGGCGGACCAAGCGACGCCGTACGCGGCTAGAGACTAGATGTCTGCCTAGCGTTTAAATTATAATGTTAAAGGGACGCCATTTGTTCGCTGTTTCTGATGGAATTTTCACTTCTTCTTCTTCTGTAAGAAGAGAATCATCCCTTCTTAGCCACAGTTCTTCGCTGCTGTGAACTCGTCACTAATTTGACGGAAGAGGCACTTAACTGTGGTCAAAATAAAGGCTATACCTCAACAAAGATGTAGGAGGATATCTCGGGAAGCCTGCTCGGACATCATAGTATTTTGGCTTATGATCGCCAATCTGTGCAGTTTCGCGGATGAATTCTTGAACGTCTCATGGAACATAAGTTATCACTCTGCTGTCAGCTTACCAAACAAGGCTGGTGCAGCCATGTTTAATGTTGTGTATACCGTCGTGCGCGTCTTGGAACAGTGGACCACATTTACCTTCCAAATCTGGTAAACGATTCTCTTAACGGAGTCATGGAAGGCTGTTCACCTGCGTTATTAGTTTTTTCTTATTCCGCCTAGAAGTGTGGAATCACGCCCATTTTGAGCGAAAACGACTACTTCATCCGCTACGCCCTTCGGCGCCCGCGCGTCCTCCCCAAGGAAAAAACTGTGGGGGAAAAACCTCCATAATTCTACTCAGAGAACAGTTTCGCAAGTTTCGACGGCAGATTTGAGTTCATCGTCTCAAAGCGCATTAAATGACGTGCACATCATCACATTGGCCGGGCTGAACTGTTGACTTTCTCTGATTAGCGAAATTTGCGTAGTTTTTCAGTACTAACACGTAGAAAGCGATGACAGAGAGTACGTGGCGTCCTCACGCGAAAAATCTAATCTCTGTGGTGGAGTAGCGGATTGGCAGTAGCGGATGAGGTGAAACGGTTTGCCGACAACTCGGCGTCCTGCTGATCATTTGTTACAAAGCTTCCGCCAACTAGAGAATGAGGTAGTGACAAGGTGCACTGCTACATCGGTAAACGCACTATGTCTTCTCCAGGCTTTTCGGGCGCGTTTATTGCTTTGATTCCTGCATTCACCAAATAGTCCTGTCTGAAGCTATGTGGTACGCTATTATGGATGGGTAGAATAAAGCAAAGGAATTGTAAAAAATTGAAGTCTTTTAACAAACATGCCGATGGCAGTAAAATTAATAGGTGCCAGAAATATCGTTGGCTCGGTTCGTTTGAAGGCAAAGCCCGCGATTATTCGCTACCACAGATAGCGGATCAGGGGTTTGCATATAGAAGATTATGTAGGTTCCGAGTAATTCGATAATGAAGAAAAAAGCAGAAAAAAAAACATGCCGACTCACTAAATAGAACCCCATTCCGATCCCTGTTTGTACGTGCCCAATTAACTCCATCTTTAACATTACGACCTCATCCGCACACTTGATTCCCCAATAAGAACTCTACGACCGTACAAGTGACAATTTTCATGCTTTTTCTTTATTGCAGCTTCGTTTCGAGAAGGTGGCCTTGAGGGCTGGAGTCTAGAGGCCTGAAAAAAAGAGGTTTCTCTGACTGATATTGCGCTATAGCACCCCCCCCCCCTTATAATTTTTCATGCGGAAAACGTGCATCAAGGTGTGTTCGTCGTGGGGAGCGCATGCGAGCTGACGTCGTCTTCGCCGGACACTCGATGGATGTCGGAACTGGTGGGTGCTAGACCGTGAGTGCGCGCGGAGTCCGGTGGCGGGTGTTGGAAAGGAGTGTGTGCTGTGCGAGGTGCTAAGATAAGGCGATATGAGTGAGTGGCCATAGGAGCGAAAAGATGTATTCGAAGTTTTTGTTGTGTGTTCGAGACGAATATAGTCCGCACAGATTGTCGGAAGGTCGGTGCTGAGGGTGAGAGAGGGTGTGGGTGTGGTCAGTGGCGTGGAGTTTGGATGTTGGTGAGCCGTTGAGTTACTCATGAGGGTTGGAGGGTGAGTGCGTAGGAGTTTCGAGGTTTGTGCGGTCGCGCGAGGCTGGGGCTGAGAGGGGCATAGGCCTGTGGGTTTCGTGTCTTCTTGTGAGTTGGTGGGCGGGGGGGGAGCGGAATACTATGGGAGCTGCCGGTGTGCAGTGAGGAATGCTGTGGCGCGGAGTGGATGGAGTGTGTGCGTGTCTTGTTCCCTTGTTGCAGTTGGGTGGTTCCCATGGATTTGTGTATGGCGCGGGGCTTTTGGCTTGTGTCTTTGACGTTGGTGCGCGACGACTTGGAAGCTTCGGTAGGCGGAGAGGGAGGAGAGACTGAGGGGCGTGGATCCAAGGCTGAGCGGTGGGGAGACGAGGATGGACGTGGCGATGAGAGAGGCTTGCGGTTGGTGGTGCAGGCCAAGCTGTTGTGGAAGATGTGGGTATGCGGAGAGTGCCGATTGGGCGTGGGTGGCGGATTTGATTTGGCTGGCTAAGTCGAGTCGGGCGCCGCAGATGACCGATGGCGGGGTGGGGGGGGTTAGTGTTTTGATGAGTGGTGGGGGTGCTGAGGCTCGTGAGGTGTGGTGTTTGTAGGGGAGAGACCAGCGTTTCGGAGGAATACGAGCGGTTATGGACTTTCGAGTCGTTCGCTAGTTGGTGCGCGAGCTAGGTTGCTGGAATGAACGGGTGGATTGAACAGCAGAATCTAGTGAGAAAAGAAACTGCTGGACTTCTCTTTTCTTCGAGGGATATAAGGGGTGGCGTCGTCTAATCTTCACAATGTACTGACGTTTAAGCCACGGGCCTCCAGGCTATGTAGTCTTGGTTGAGAATTCGGGTTGCAGGAATCTAACCCACTGAGAGATAGTCTTCGAGAAATGAAGATTGAAGCGGCTGGAGTGTGACCATGCGCGCGATTTGCGAGATTGAGCTTCGTGCTAAAAAGTGCGCTTGCTCAAAGAATAGCATTCGTGCGAAACAGTTGAAATATGTGTGGTGGAAGTTTGGTTCAGCCCGAAGAAGGAAGAAAGGAAAAAATTTGTTGTCGTGGATGGTCCCATAATGTTCATCCTGCACAAGAAAAAAGGGTGGATGAAGTCAAGCGCTGAATGTCTGATCACAGAGCCTGGACCTTTGTCGAGCTTCCCCGCGAGACTGACATCCCTGCAACTGCTGCCCGAGTTATGTCCGATAAACTGAGGATGGTCAAGAGGGTGTGCGCATGGGTACCTAATTTTCTTGTAGAAGCACGAACGCAGTACCGATTCTATACCTCTAGCAGTAATGTTCTCAGCATGAGATGTCATTCACGACTGTGGAAATACACCGCGGCCCTAGTCAAAATAAGGGCGGTCTTGAACTCCTCACAATCGTCAATTTTGTATGAATGCAGATGAGAAGCCGCCCGAGTTCTACCATGAGGAGTTACGTGGGCCCAAGTGGATGATCATCATAGCGAAGGATTTCTGCACTGTGGCTTTCAAGCGGCTCTATACAGAGAATAAAATCGTCACTGTCGGTGTATATTGCCTGTTCCTCGACAATCAGATCGACAAATGGATTCTACAATGGTCCCACACAACTACAAGAAGGCCACCATTGCTTGCCACAGTGGCAGACCTCCGAGTAACTGTATTATAGGGCAGTGCTAGGACACAAACAATACTGAGACCTGGGTTCAATCGCCCCATTCGCCCAACATAAAGCCGTTCGATTCCAACTGTTCTGGTCAGTCGAAGGACCATAGCTGGAGCAGGACAATCTTTTTCTTGTGCAGTAGTTCACATGGATAATACTGTCATGGTTTCGTGTACACTCAGAGTCAAGTTCTATTGTTTTGGAGCGACTGAACAAGTAATAAGATAAGATGCAGCAAATGAAGTGCTTGCACCTTCTATAAACCCACCACCCTATTCCCCGGGTAGCCCCACAATAAACAAGAGGTATTTCCTTGGTCAACCATGTTTCCTGGAAGCACAGGATTAGGAGATTCCTAGAAAGGACAGCAGTGTTATAAAATGGTAGCTAGGCGCAGTCCACCGACGGGGGAGGGGCGTTTTGCGTTTTTGCTACTTCCCATCGACGTGTCGACCCATCTAGACAGCCTCTTCTCGAGTTGACAGGTTTTACCATGATGGCTTGACGAGCTTGCTCCAGCTTCACAAGAGTTCACAGGTTTCACCGGAGTGAGACTTGTAAACCGGAATTAGTGAAGCAACGGAAGTGTAAAATGCCCCCCCCCCCGTCGCCGAACTGCTCTTGTTAGCTATATCGTTAGTTGTCCTATACTTCTCTTCATATCGGGAAATATCCTGCGTCAGTGTACCAAAACCCATTCATTATTGTTCTTCTTTTTCTTGTTTTCTTCATATCAAAACCACCGAACCTTCCTTCCGCAGCGAGCATGCATGAGCCCTTTGATGGATTTCGTACAACGATGCACCCTCAACTGGAGTTTGCCCAGCGGCTTATATGCACTCGTACATGCTTTTATCAATTAGTGTACCAAGCACTTCACAGTCCACCACAGTGGTTTAGATGCTTCCTTTTCGCTTATGAGATTTAGAAAACTCATCAGCACGGTCTGAACTTGCAGAGAGTAGGAATCGACAAGAAACTCATTAGCGCGACCCATATACGCAACAAAAGGTAGATGCGCAAATAGAAGCGAGGCGATCCAGCAAGTTGACAGAGCCGTCCGGAAAGCACACGGGAAATTATTGATGAATCAAGTTGCAAAAGACCCAAAAAGACCGACAGCCTGAACTGCAAAAAGGAGAGCAATGAGAAAGAAGTCACACATCGAGCACCAAAAATGATCCGAAGATTTGTTATGAGAACAATCGTATTCATGTGCAGTAATTCACATGTATAAGACCTGGCATTGTCTCGTGTACGCTCAAAAGCCAAACTTTCGTTTTTGGTGCAGTTGAACGATCAGTAAGATAGGCCTCACCCAAGCAAACTGCCTGCACCTTCTACCAGTTCACAAACATGTTTTCTGCCAGCAACATCACAGTAGCAACTTACGTTATTTCGAACGATATCATACCCCTTTACCCTCCTTTTGCCAATTCTTTCGTATACAAAGCATTCTTTTCATACAAAGCGTTACACAAAGCATTCTGCGGACTATCTGGACAGTTGAACTTTTGTTGAGTGCTCGCTAGTTTCAGTCCCTTCACTACCGACTTGTTTCCCTTTTCCTGTATGTGCAGTGAGTTCAGCATTACGCACACTTTCAGGTAAGACGGTAGCCCAGCTATGTAAGAACAGCTTAAAATGAAGTATTAAGTGATTTTCGCTTATACTAGAAGGAAGGTCTACCGCAATCATATCAGCAGGGCCTGCTCGGGTGCAGGATTTTCGGCAAAGACGGCGCCATGAGCACATATTTGCACCAGGAACTGACAGATTTGAAGCGGAGGAACTACAGTATGTCAAAGTAACTAAGTCGGAAAGCTGCATTCAGTTCATAAGCCTAGCGCGGATGTGGCATCCACCGGACGTCCGCTGCCGCGCACATGACCTCGTCTTCGTCCACTGGATATATCATTCCACATCCCAGCCGTGATGTTGAGGTTGTGGTGGCAGCTTTTCGCTAGTTACAATGAAATCTGAGGTGGCGAAAGGTACGGAAGGGGCCTTCCAATTCTTCTGTGGTTCGTTTATCAGGACTTGGTTTGAACTAAAGGGCAGATCTCTCCTCAAAGGTACGGTCAGCGATCAGGTATAAAAGTTGAAAATATGGCGTCGAGAGGGTAGTGTGGTCCGCGACGAACAACCTTGTACCGGTTTCGCGGCAAAAAATTGTAAGGGAGGGGCGCTATAGCGTAATAAGCTCAGTGACGCCTCCTTTTTTCCCAGTGACTCCGCCTCCCTCCGCCTTCAAGGCCCGCTTTCAGTAAAAAACGAAGCTGCAGGACGAAAAAGCATGAAAATCGTCACTTGTACGGTCGTAGAGTTCTTATCGGGGAATCAGCTGTGCGGATGAGGGCGTAGTGTTGGAGATGGAGTTCATTGGGCACGTACAAACTGGGATCGAAATGGGGTTCTATCTAGGGCAGTTGGCATGTTTTTTTTCTGCTGTTTTCCTCACTAACGAGTTACACAGCACCTTTCGTCTATATGCACATCCGTAACCCACTATCGAAGAGGACAGAAATGTGCTGGACACCATTCCGTAATATAATGAAAGAAGCACTCATAGTGTCGTTGTGTGAAAGGGGGAGGGCCAGTTGTGAGCCCTTAAGTAGGCCTCAGCTTGCGCGCCGTCGCGCACGGCCTGCCTAGCATTCGGCCGTGCTCAGTATATTCTCGAAGTGCATCATTTTGTCGATTGGAGCAGTGATCATTTGAACAGGAGTTAGGTAGGCTAGGATTTGACAAAAACAAGATTCATTTTAGGAAATATCTAACTTTTCCACGTCTACCACATTCGTAATCACGGTCATGCAGAGCTTGTCTGTAGTTCTCGGCTTCGCTCGCCGCGCCCACCAGCGCGACATATTACGATTGTGTTGTCACATATACCAATTTGACGGAGCGGTCGTCAGGGGGGGGCTCGAAAGGCCCTACCGTGGCGTCTTATATCATTAGCTATTTTGTACTTGAACGTGGCCACTATTGGTAAAAACCATATCCCATTTGGACAGCAGTCATCGATGGACTCCTCCTTATCCTGAAAAGGCGTGGGCGTGGCATTTGACGTAACATAGTTTAGGCTACTCGTCAAATATTTCAATTTGAGACAACTGCAATCTTGTTCAGGATTAAACAAGCACATGATCACAATGTCCCAAAACGAAAATATCTTATGAAAACCCTGGCCGCCGTCACTTTTATTTCAAGTATGCAGCCACGCCTACCCCATCTCAGGTATTTCGAGTATGCTACACGGCAACTAGAACGCTTTAGAGTTATTTGGTTTACTTGGTATGAACAGTGATAATCACAAAAAGACAAGT
Source organism: Cooperia oncophora (assembly GCA_036418165.1). Classification (NCBI taxonomy): domain Eukaryota; kingdom Metazoa; phylum Nematoda; class Chromadorea; order Rhabditida; family Trichostrongylidae; genus Cooperia; species Cooperia oncophora. The sequence continues at coordinate 22,056 of MU931039.1, forward strand.
GAGAAAGTGAAATCACAGTAAATATTTCGATTTTCGAAAGAGCAAATGATGCTTACCTTTACATGCTCCACACCAGGTTTTGTGAATAAGGAAGAAAATCGGTTTGTTGAGATCCTTCGCTACTCCAACTGCCTTATCCCATGCCACCCAATCTATTTCAGTACGGAACCCTATAAAAAAGGTGCATTGATGTCAAACGTTACTTCCTTCGATGAAAAACTCGTGATTTCCAATACACTAGAAGGTTTCCCATAAATATTCAACATTAATCGCTGCGCCGATTGACAGTCTAAACAGTTTTATGCCAAGAAAACTACAATAACAATCGGTCTAAACTCTCGCGCAGACCTTACCTTCAGCCTGAAACCTTCCACACGGGGAAAGTGCATCCGGTTTTGTTACCTGTTTGGCTGCGGAACGAAAAAGGACATGGGAAGGGCAACTTGATGTGCAGTGGAACGGTTACTCTTGATTTCCTTTCACAGTTTTGATATCGGGTTTGCAACAAAAGAGGCGATCTCCTGTCCCCGTTCCCGAAGAAAGGTGCAAATCAACCGGAACTTGAATATCCATCGCAGAACCATGAATTTAAAATACGACTGCATGGGGCATATAAAGCAGGTTACGGAAATGATTGGCAATAGTAGCTCATGCATAGTTCAAAAAGAGGTGGATTCTGGAGCACTGGGTTCAAACCCTGCTCAAGTCAGCAAATACTTCTAATTTTTTCAGTCAGTCATTTGGTGCCAGGCTCGTATGAGTAGGTATAAAAAGGTCAAAACACTACGTTGTGCTTTCACAACGAGTATCTCGAAGCCGTTGGAAACAGGGTACGACTTACTGACCCAACTGTTCCAGGTGGAGGCCAACTGGCAGCAAATACAGCAAGAGGCTGGTAAGAGCCAAGCAACGCAAATGTCGTCCTCCAATTCACAAGCAGCAAGCAACACTAGCCACCTCAACGTAAAAAAACTCACCATTGGACAAATCATCCTTAGATGACTTTTTTGACCCAAATACTGTTAAGCAAGTGGCTGCGATGAGGAGTAGCAACTTCATAGTGGAACCGTCTGAGGTGGTCGCACCACTGCTGAATGGGAGAAAACGTGAGACAACGAACGCAACAAACAAAGCATTTTCGACACACATGGAAACACAGAAAAGCCTCAGGTTCACTTGGCCACTTATTACAGGAGGGATCGAATTGAAATAAACTCATCACATTCACCTGGTTACGGCCTTACGTTGAATAAAGAACTGTAATCGAAAGGATCAAGTTTTGGGAGCGCCAATAGAATGGGTATGAGTGACCTTGACACGAAGCGCCCAATAGATACGCGAGGGCGCTACAAATGCAGACAGAGTGAACTGGAACACTTACTTATTGATCACGGATCTGAAGAGGTTTTCTCAATAGTGACGACGTAGCACTTTACGGTATCACCGCTGTCACCGTAGAATAGCAAAAGACTTTGAGTGTGTCCATCTTGTTTCGTTAAAACTTCTTGCTGTTACGTTGCAGTAGCAAAGTCAATGAGCAAGACAACCAGCTAGGAATATCTATGGAGAAAAGGATTCAAACAGTCCACCGAGGTTTCATGTGGTTATGGGCGTTCACTATTTCTAAGTATAGACAGTAAGGTGCTAGGCAGCAGTGAGGTGGTCAAAGAAGGTAAAGGTCCTAGACCCGACTTTTTTTTCCACGCTCAAATCAGCCTGAGAAAAGGTTCCATTTTCTTCCGATATCCCCAGCGCGCTGCATTTTATTCGGTTGTGCAAAATGTTTCAAAGGTATGAAGTTTCGCTCCCCTAATTTGAAGAAGTGTGGTGTATGCCCCGAAACAAAACTTACAGTCCTCATCATTGCGGACCGGTGGGGCGTGGCAGTGCGGCTGCGTTTGGTGCGGTTTCGGCAAAATCGTTCTGCACCAGTTTTTGAAGCGGGCAAGTGCATACTGTATTACCAGTCGGATCGCCCGGCTGACGCCGAGCTCTCCTCCTTCTTTTTAGCTCGGCTTCGCCGAGCTGGCCTGGCTTCGCCAGGCGCACATCATGACGGGATGGAATTTGTTAATTGCATGAGCTGCTCATATTGCGCGGTAGTGGTCGAATCATAATAGACAGAGTAACCTAGCGAAATCTGCAGCGAAATCTGCACCCCTCAGCCCATTCTATACGTAGATCTTAGAAATATATAGGAAGAACAGAATATCAATATGTGTTGCACAGTAGATGAACAAATTCCGTTTTTATTACCTGCATCACAACACCAACGATGGGCGATTAACTTGTCATTAACATGCAATCCACCTGCTAAGGTTGCATGAATGGCTGCAGATGACAATATTTAGGCTGCGTTCATTGAATATCTTACAAACTACTTCGTTATTCGTTCTCATCAGTGATTAAAAGTTGAAAAGCAAAAAAAAGTAAATACTCACTGAACGCATAAAGTGTGTTCCAATATTTTGATTTTTCCAAAACTTCCCTGTTTCAGGCGAAGTATACCCCCCCCCTAGTGGGATGAGTACATTTTCTAGTGCTATCAGAGGAGTGATGGCTGTGGGAAAATTTCGCTTACTGAGAGGCTTTTTGGCAGTGTAGTGGTCAGAGATGTCGTGAGAATGTCCCCTTATCTTTACTTATCAATTGATAAAATTGCTTGTCACCCGTCATCAATGTCGCTATCACTAAAACTCCATAATTTCGTGGTGTAGAGGCTCCAGCATTTGATTGAGCAACACTGCATCTTTCTCTATCAGGCCCTATCAGTTATCATTTCCTGTCACCCGCCGTCGCCTTCTCCACCTTCCCCTTGATATCATTTGCTGAAATCAACGCCTAACTGATGCTATGTCCCGCGTTATGAGTATGTTGTCCTTTCCACTCTAACTCCCCTTATCAGCAGCTAGCAGTTCTTGTCACCCACATATTCCTGTGCCGTAACCTATATCATACCTTGGAACAAAACCCCAGTGTTCCAGTCGGACCGTCCCTCTGCTTCCTTCCCTTGCGCATGCTCAGATCGGGCTGAGCACGCGCAGGGGAAGGAAGCAGAGGGGGGGCACTGGGCGTCCCCCCTCGGCTCCACCCCACCCTGCCCCCGCACGAGCACACGTCCAGCTGCCACGCCAGCAGCTCGTGCAATGGCTCGGAGTGTACCGAATGGTTGTCTTATATAGCGGAGGCCGATATCACGATCAAAACATTGGATTGATACTTCCGCACCGATTTGCCCGTTTGCCTAGCGGTCGTTTTCGCCTCCAGCGAACTCGAACCCGTGAAGCATTTTGCGGACGGACAGACATACATACATACTACATACATACATACATACCGACAAACCGACACACAAAGTTAGTGCTTTATAGAATAGAAGGATTCCTTCGTATTACTCGTTTTCTACCACTTTTTGTCGCATACGCGTTGCAACAAAAAAAGGCTGAGAACGGCTCCAACAATGTGCGCGCTCCTTCTGGCTGACACGCCCCACCGGTCTGCAATGATGAGGACTGTATCTGATCCACTATGGAAGAGAAATATTCGTAGATTGAGTGCGGGTTTATTGCTATTATTCCTCATCGTTCTCCTAGTTGACAATAGCTGAATTGTATGAGCGTCACGACTCCAAATGCTTTATACTTCACCTTTCCTTTTTCAGTACAACGGGAACGATTAGCCGCCGATAACAGCCATCAATGTTCCACCAAAATGACATGCAATAAAAGTCGCTTTTCGTGTGGAAAATTACCTTTAATGTGGCATATTTCTCCGGTTCATCAGCACTTCTCCCAACAGTGAAACTCCTCATTATCGTTTTGGTACTGCTGCGATGGGAACGATGTCAGCCGCTAAACTGCCCGCATTTCCACCAACTGGTATGCTTTAAAATAATATAATCCGCTAAGTTTGTCTGTTGGTGTGTGTGTCTGCATGTGTGTTTGACCGGAAATTCATAACTTCCTTCAAAACAGCGATAGAGATCTCAAATTAATAAGTGATGTAGGTGGTTGGGCAGGAACACTGTTGATGGCTGGCAGGAAGTGATGATAGCTGATAAGATACCATAGGGGGGTCTTAGAAGGGAGGGTCACCAAATTCATAGCGCGGGCCACAGCAACGGTGGGACGTTGGTTCCAAGAAGTAAGATAGGAGGCAGGATGGAACATTATTGGTGGGTGGCAGGAAGTGATAACAGCTGATAAGATACCATAAGAGGCCTTACAAAGGGAGGAGTCATCAACTTCATAACGTGCGTCACAGCGACGTAGGACGTTGGTTCCAAGAAGTAAGATAGGGGGCAGGATGGGAACATTATCGGTGGGTGGCAGGACGTGATAACAGCTGATAGGACACCATAGCCCTTCATAGCACGAGTCGTAACAACACTGGGGAACTGCCCTCCAGCAAGTGATTCAGAGGTGGTTAGGGAACATGGTGGAAGATTTCAGTGGTGAGAGATAAGTTGTGATATAGTGCCCAAAAAGGGCTTATAAGAGCCAGTATCTGTTCGCCTCCCTACTCTGCTTACGACTGAGCTTGACCACCGTGGTCCAAGAGTCAATGGGCAAAGCTTAGTGAGCCAAGCAGTTTCTATCTTCTAGCGATATAGTCGTAAGTGATCCGACCGCTAAACTCTCGAGTCCCACAAAAGTAAAAGCCTGGAGTTGTTTGCCACTGAGGAATGATAAGAGCCACCAACAGACGGATATGTAAAAGCTGCTCAACGGGAGTACTAGGATGTAGGGACATTTCAATATGATCCTGATATTGTTAACATTAAAAGTCCTTCAACCGCTGAGCAGTCCCAAATATTTCCAACGAAGTGGTGGATGCTTTTGAAATGCGATAAGCCCCAAACATTGGCAAATGTTCATGAAGTAGTAAAATATGATGAAACCAGCACTCTTGCCTTGCTGTGAGGCGCTTTAACTTCCCCGACTGTCCCGTGAGAACTGCCTATATCCCCTGCAATTCCCTGGTTAATAATCTTCCTTTTGTGAGTTTAGATGAGTGCGAAAGTAGACAAAGGGGATGGAAGGACAAAGGGATCAATCCTTTTGGGGTGCGGCACGCATTCCACTTCCACTAAGAATAGCTGTGGTTTATGCAGGGCGACGCGGACTATACAATGACCTGCGAGGGCCAGCCGATGTACAAATCAGAGTTCTTTCCCTCCCGGACGATTCTGGTGCCAATATGTCGTCTCATTAATGCAGAAAGGTTGGGTATCCTGCACGGGAGCCACTCCCGAACTGAACCGTAGGAGCGCGCATGTTGTAAGCGTGTCACATTTCCTTAAATCGCTTCTATCCCGAAATAAAACTACTCTCTAGTCTAGTATTTCGACAACTTTGCACCTTCTAGCAAGAAATTACGAGAG
>MU931042.1:0-20190 GCA_036418165.1 Cooperia oncophora
CTCTGTTTCTTGAGCTGTGAATATTTCAAACATTTCAGAACTGATATTTATCAATCAGAATGAGGTGGAACTCTTGTAGCTTGTATTCTAGGCACCTTAGGTGTCCTAGAACTGATTTTTATCGTCTATCATTGAAAACTTTGTTTATCCTGGAAGTGATAACGTTACATCGGTAACATGATGTCGGTAACATGAACTATTGGCAACATTAACGTGACAAAAATATTATATAGTTTGTTAACTTTGCATGATAAAAACAAGGTTTTACTTGTAATTAGTTTGATTGTCTCGAAAACACATATTTTGAATCCGCAAATTCCGTTCCGTAGTTCCGCAAATCAGTATCAGTTACACTGAGAATAACAAACAATGCAAAAGACGTAATTAGAAACATCAATTACGAAAAAATTGCAGCCAGCGGAACAGCGGAACATGCGAAAGGGATCCTGCCTGTTAACACAGTCGCTTAGTTGTATAGTTCCAAAACTACAGAAAGAGCTGCTACTTTTAATACAGCAGTATCCAGATGACAACAGGTCTTGTAAAAGGTACACTTCAAACATTTCACTGTCACTTCGCCTGGTCTCTCAGAATCAATAATCACGAATACCTACTTATGCCAACCTCAAAATATTAGGTTGTCCGGAAAGTTCTCAGCGTTTTGGGTGTTTCACTTTAAACGATCGTAACTTTTTTAATACTCATCGGATTTAATCGAAATAGGCACCATTCGAATCAGCACACTTTTGCCAATGTGACAGCAGTCGAGAAATCCCATCAAAGTAAAAAACTGGGTGGTCGAAAATTCACGAAATCCACGAAGGCTTTTTTGCCTGGTCCTGATTGATGAAGTATTTTCCAGCAAGGAAGTTCTGAAAATGTTTGAAAAGGTGATAGTCGGTTGGTGAAAGGTCTGGAGAATATGGCGGTTGAGGTAGAACTTCAACCCCCAATTCGTTCAATTTATGGATAGTGATTTGTGAAACGTGTGGGCGGGCGTTGTCATGCAAAGAATCGGACCCTTTCTTTTGATAAGTGTTGGCTGCATCTGACAAAATTTTCGGTACATTTCGTCGATTTCTTCACAGTAGGGTTCTGCTGTGATGGTTTGGCCTGGTGATAAAAAGTTATAGTGGATCACACCAGCCGATGACCACCAAGCCGTGACCAGAATCTTTTTTCGTGAGGGTTCGGCTTTGAAAATTACCTCGGTGGTCGTCGAAATCCAACCACTGTCCGGAACGTCTCCTGTTATCATACATGACCCATTTTTCATCACAGGTGACAATTCGGCCAAAAACAGGTCGTTTCTGCTGCGCAAAAGCAATGCAGAAGGAACCTCGAGACGTGCCGATTCCTGCCGGTCACTCCGATTGTGGGGCACCCAATTGTCGAGTTTTTTCACCTTCCCAATGCGTTCCAGACCATCTGCAACAGTGATTTGCCAACGCCTAGCTTTTCTGCAATCTCTCGAACTGTTTGGGATGGGTCAGCCTCCAAAATCCCCCTAAAATCCTCGTCAGATATTGCTTTAGGTCGACCGCTATGAGGTTCATCTTCAAGGCTGAAATCTCCAGAACGAAATTTGTTGAGCCATTGCCGCACAGTGCTTTCTCTAGCACTATTGGGCCCCCACACCTGGTTTCGATTGCGGATTGCCCCAATTTATAGTCGAAGAAAAAATCGTCCGAAGTGCTCTTTTCACATGCTTGAAAAAATCTTGAAAAAAGGGGTTTATCAAGCAATGGTGAAACGGCAATTATACCATCAGATAGCGCAAGAAATTCTCTACAGGATGTGCTACTGAGAAGCAAGGCAGAATGAGTTTTTAATCAGCAGTGAATGTACAAAAAATAGGTGCACAAAACGCTGAGAACTTTCCGGACAACCCAATATTCGGGCACTAGTGAACTACCTACCCCAAAAACTCAAAATTTTTTTCTCGGTAAAACGTCGCCTATAGATGTAATTCGATGTCCTGATCACGGATATCACATTCGTTTCGAGTGCCGACGCCATTTGGTGCTCATGCGCCTATTTGGCGCAACCACTTTTTCCACCGAACCGGTGAAAACTTATATATGGGGCTTAATCGACATCCTGATCACCAATATCGATTCGCTTTGAGCGCTGGCGCCATTTGGCGCCATTATGCGCCAATTGGCGCAACCATCTTTTCCACCGAAATCGGTGAAAACTTGTATCTAGTGGTTATTTGAGGTCTTGATTACGAATCCGACATGGCACCATGACGCCAAATGGCGCCAGCGCTCAAAACGATTGTGATATTCGTGATCAGGGCATCGAACTACATCTATAGGCAACGTTTCGGCGAAAAAAATTCTTGAGTTTTGGGGTAGGAATAGTTCAATAGTGCCCTTGTTGTTTTCGTTTTCGCCTTTCATGTTGCTTGTTAGTTTCCTTCTGGATGATCGACACATGCTGATTTCCGGAGTAATTGTAATTTCGAGTATACTGTGTATCACTGCACGATGTGCGAGGTTTCTTTCATATAAAAAATCAGTTCTAGGACATCTAGGGTGCCTAGAATACAAGCTACAAGAGTTCCACCTCATTCTGATTGATAAATGTCAGTCCTGAAATGACTGAAATATTCACAGCTCAAGAAACAGAGTTCCTGCTCATTCCAAGAGTCACACCAGCAAATCATCAGCACATGCTGATTTTGTATTCATATTTGCGCGCGCGTGGCGACAGCCGGGTGCGCAGTTTAGCCGCGTTCGGTATAAATGCGATCGAGTTACCTTTGCGAGACCTGCCTCCCTAATAATCCCTTCGCGGATTTTCGACACCTCATCCGCAAAGTTGTGATGGACGACTCTGAGAAATAAGTAGGAGTTTTTCTTTACCATAACTTTCTTACATTATGGGAATGTCGCATAAGTAGGAGGAGCCACGTTGATTGCGTCGTATTAGCCCCAGCGCTAAGTAGATCAAGTAGTCGAGGTGGGTTGAATGGTGAATGGGTAGGAATGATTACGAAGATGCTCACCTGCGAGGGCTCAGAGGTATTTTGTGCATCTTCTGATCGAATATTGGGGGTGTTCTTTTTTTCTCGTGTAATTACTGTTGATTCTTTCCTTGATTGTGCTGTAGACCTCAAACGTGAACATTTTCCCCCCTCTCGTTCGATGTGAGCTATAGCAATAAGTTCACCGTACCCTTAGCCTGAAATACGTTAAACCTAGAAGTATAGTGGTAAAAAAATTAGGTGGAAATAAGCTCTTATCTCTTATTTACGCCTATCAGTTGATATAATCCCTTGTCACCCGTGATCCATTACCACAAAATCTTTATGATTTGGTAGTGTGAAAGAGGGTAACGCCTCTTATCTGCCCCTATCAGTTGTTATCCCTCTCTGTGACCCATCAGTAATAACCCCGTCACATCCACTATATCACTTATTGGAACCAACTTCCTACTGATACTGTGACGGGCGACGCTTGAGTTTCAAATCCCCTTATCAGATCATAATAATTCTTAATGCGTCCTGCCACCCATAAATGATATTCATGACCCATACACTACATCATATCTTAGAACTAAACGTCCCACCGATGCTGAAACCCACGTTATGAACTTGGTGACCTTCACCTAACACCCATTATCATCTCTTGTCAGCTAATATCACTTCCTGCCACCCACCAATGAAGTTCATATCCAACCCCCTATGTCACTTCTTGGAATCAACGCTCCACCGCTGCAGCGCAAGTTATGAACTTGGTGACCCTCCCTTTTTAAGACCCCATGTCAGCTGTTATCACTTCCTGCCACCCATCATCCATGTTCCAGTCTTCCCTCCAACCTCCCTCCCCCCCCCCATATCACTTAACTCTACGGCTGAATGAAAGGAATTCATGAACTTCCACAAACCACAAACAAACTTAGCGAATTATATACACAGTAGTATACTTACCCGTTTACAAAAATTCCTTTCTATATAACTCTTCACTTATATTTATTCACTTAACGCATAAATTTTTATTCACTGAACTCACAGTCAGTAACTTGATGAGCGTCAGCAGTCAGCGTAAGCAATTAAGCGGGGCCACTGGCAAGTATGCGGAAGTGCGAAAAAGTAATTATAAGGTCATCTCAGACTATATCACCACTCTCCAATATTGGGAGGGAGGAAATAAGCAGATGAGGTGAGAGGAGGAATAAAGGAAGTGTGGTAGTGGAAAAGCAGGAAGGAGAAAGGAAAGCGGAAGTTCAGGGAGGCTCAGCGGTGGACAGATATTATTGATATTGTGCCTTAGGCACCTTTTCAGGCTATCTCGAGACTTCACAAGGGGTTCGCGTAGCAGTTCCTCGCGACAACCCATGGAAAGCTCGAAAGAAACCTGACTATATGGGTCCTCCGAGCAACAGAAGACGGACACAGTGATGTAACTTAGACGAAATTTGAAAAAGAAATAAGTTTTACAGAATATAAGTGCAGTCCCTGATGCTAAATGAATGAATATACTATTCAATCGAAAAAAGAATGCTGAGGAAAAATGACTAAAGAAAGCTTCGCATGCAAAAGAGAAACAATCTCAAAATCAGTCAGTAGTAATGATCACGTCTTACCTGTTAGATTCGGTGGCGTGGAGGGGAGAGTAGCAGAACAGTGAAGAATACACAGAAAAAACTACCTTTAGCAGATCCAATGGGCAACTGAAGAACACACTTGTAGAAGGCCAGGAAGTATTCACCAGCAGTGTTGGTGATTCGGGACGCAAAGGGGTAGCAGAATAGCGAATAACAGGAGAACAGTGAAGAAACAGCTTCATGAATAAGTTCTTACTGCTAAGTAAGCGAAAATCTTCAGCAAATGCTGTTTTGTGTTTAATTTGCGCGCGCGGGAGATAATTCAAACTACGGGTTGTATTCAAATTTGCGCGCGCGTGGTGAAGAAACGACTTACGAGCCAGGGGTTGCACCGAGGCCGCAGGGTGACTATTCGCCAGCAAGTTTGGAGAACTCCTACAGTGAGGCTGACTGATGTCAGGGAACGTTTTTGTGTTGAGTATACTCAGAAATTCTTTGCTTTCTTGTATACTCCTCATCATTACGGACTGTCGGGGCGGGTCAGTGCGGCTGCGTTTTCCGCGGTTCCAAAGTCTTTCTGCACCAGTTGTTGAAGCGATCAAATGACATAACAGCATTATATCCTTCGTATTACTCGTTTTCTACCACTTTTTGTCGCATACGCGTTCAAAGAAAAGGCTGAGAACGGCTTCAAACAGTGTGCGCACTCCTTCTGGCTGATACGCCCCGACAGTCCGTAATGATGAGGAGTGTACTTCTATCGGTTATGGTTCGTCATTAAACATCCACTATCTGCAATCTTGATCGCGGGAATTGTCTTCAAGTTGGGAAGTCTGCCAACTTACCAAAGGAACTTTGAATGGAGGTCTGGGTAGATCGATAGAGTCTATAAGGTTATTTACAAATGGATAGCAAAACTGCAACCTGCATTTCACAAGCAACTTATGAGCAGGTAAAGTTTGTAATGGTGCAGTAGGGTGGAGGCTTGGTGGTGAGCTGTGAAGCATAAGCGAGGAATCGCATACGTCGAATCGAGTCGTGGTGGTTCAGTGGTAAGATTCGACGTTCGACAGCTCACCACCAAGCCTCCACCCTACTGCACCATTACAAACTTTACCTGCTCATAAGTTGCTTGTGAAATGGTTGCAGTTTTGCTATCTATATTTGTAAATAACCTTATAGACTCTATCGATCTACCCAGGTCTCCATTCAAAGTTCCATGGTAAGTTGCGGACTTCCCTGGTAAGCTCCAAAATCATTAACGATTGCATCATGTATCGGTCTGCTGAAACCTTCAACAGCATCCCAGCAATCGGAGAGCGAAAGGTTAGAAATAAGTTTGGATCCTTTATTATAACAATTGGATTGTAGCAGGAAACATTTGGAAGTTGCCAACTCACTCTCTTTGGAAAGTAACTGTCACACCCTAAGTATTTTTATCATGTTTTCTTTTCTGATAGAAACGTGTCATTATTATAAATTATTTCCCCTGTTCTGGTAGTGTCAAAAAAAATCCGCCGTTGTATCTTGCAAGGGCATCACCCTCTATTCGGACTTTGAAGCACAAGCAACACCTCAAATGTCGCATGAGGAAATTGCGTTTAGCTTGTATTCCAAAGCGCAATTACAGGACTTGGCAAAAAGCCAAGAGAGCTGATCGCGTGACATGATTTGTAGGACGAATCATAATAGTAAGTGCACAATTCTTCGGTCGCGTCTATTCCTCGATCCGTCCGCACGGCGCGTGTCGCGCGCGCTCCCAGTGGCAAATTGCCAGCTGTGCTTGTCAGTGGTTTCGAGTGGAGATGCATCGCGGTTCCAGGAAGATTAAACGGGATGGATTCTGAAAATATAAGAGAGTTGATCCATTTCCGGAGTTCCATAACAGTTTAAGCTCAAGCTCAGTGTCTGGACTGAAAATCAAGGGGAATTCAACTAAATGTGTAGATCCACTCGCAAGCTCAAAGTCGGCGTCGGGACTGAAGATCAGAGGAAACTGATCTAACTGTGTAGATCTATCCACAGTTTGAGCTCAAACTCGGCCCCTGGACTTGAAATCAAGGGAGCAGATTGAACAGTGTAGATCCTTTCACAGTTTGAGCTCAAACTAGGCGACTAGCTTTAAAATTGAAAGAGTGATATGGTTCTGTGGGCCTCCTTGCTTTTTGCTCATTTCTATACTAAATCGGAAAAGAAAATAGTTCTATTCACCTTTTCTCGAGTCGGAAACATGCTTTGGACTGTAAGCTAATTCCTCTTAATAGCACTCGGAGCTGTCCAAGTAATAGCTTTTTTTTTAGCTTCTTGGTAGTTTTCTGAAGGTAAGCGAACAGAAGCTTTCCCTTTGAAGTTTACTTTTGAGGTGTAGGAACTTGGCAGAAGCCGACAATGCCGGGTTGTTGTGAATGGCGACAGAGTACAGTTCCCAGAAGTCCGGGAAGGTACTCATGTCTCCACTGAAATCGGGGAGTTCCAATTTGGGTAGCTGAACTATACAATCTGAAGAAGCGCCTGTACTATATCTTGCATAATTTACTTCGCTTTTGCGAAGCATTTTTGGTAAAGCTGGCTATTGTTGCTTCTAGCGGAGTGACTAGACGTTCTCCCTTTATTAGGAGATCATCAGAAGCATTGGACTCCCAATGGTCAGTGAACTCCTGTAGGAGAGCGCAAATTGTTCCTCACAGTTCGTGATGGCGTCAACGTGATTTTGGGCACGCTGCCATTCATCCCTAAGACCCCGCATCAAATGATTCAAACTTATTACAGTTTCTTGCAGTTGAAACTTGCTTTGTAGAATCTTTTCTGAGTCTCCCCTTTACGTCAGTAATGTGTCCGTCTGCAAGCTCTTCTTCGGCTGACGTGATTTTTCCTCGTAAGGCCTTCGCTGCCTTTGTAAGCTGGCCTTTGACAAACCCAGGTGCCGTCATCGCTACAGTGAATAATCTCACCAATAAATCCCAAATTCGGGTCTGCAAAACCTAAATCGCCGTTAGAGATGCTCGCCGGTGGTCCTATTGTTACTTTACTGTATGAACAATTCCCGACAGCTTCGAGAGTTCATCCACTACGCCATTTACGAACTCAGTCCCCTGGTCTATGCAGTTGTTTGGGCCACCGCCCTCCTTCGCAAATCCAACGTTGAAATATCACGTGAGCCACGGTTTCAGCACTTTTTCTTCATGGCATATGCTCCAAGCCATTTAGAAAACTGGTCTACTAGCACAAGTACGTATTTCATGCCATTAGCGCTCACGCCCATTTCGAGCACGTCTGCGCACACACACTCAAACGGCTTGCTCGCTACGAACGGTTTGAGGGGTGGTACCGCTTTGGGATTCGTCAGAAGGCACTCACGGTATCCTTTCACCCAACTAGCTACATCTTTATCAAGAGTCTCCCAAAATACCTTCTTCTTTAAGACGACACATCTTTTGCGCTGAAAAATGCCCTGCCAGGCATCCTTCGTGCGCCTCTCCATAACCGATTTCCGTTTCGATCTTGGAACTATGTGAACTGTGCTCCCATCCTCACGAAAGAGCTTTAGATCGCCGTCTCCAATTAAGAAATCAGCAACCTTCAATTTCTTCCCGAACCCTGGGAGTGCCTAATCTAGCTTTCCTTCTGTCAACGCGCTAACTACTCTACCGTAATCGGCGTCATGTTCGTGCTCCTTGAACCACTCCGACTTTGGCTCCCCTGTCAGAGCGTTTTGCGGAGGACCGAGACTGGTGCGAAGTAGTCCAGGCCAATCTTCTGAAAGGGTCTGCATTGAGTAACTCTTTCATAAGGTAGATCTGGAGGGTTAGGATATCGATAAGGACACATTTGGTGTCTCTTACACGGAACGCATTTATACAGCAGGCACACAACCGTACTACGAATGCGCGGTACGAAGTATATCCATACATACGCAATACACTGATGATGTGCTCGATCCCTGTATGGAATAGGGCTCGATGGCATCTTGCGACGATCATAGCAGTTAGTGGATGATCAGGTGCAAGAAGGATTGGATTATTTGGCCGTACGTACTATTTCGGCATTATTCATCCGAATGATGCCATTGGAATCGTAATAAGTCGCCTTGAATTGGGTGGGACGTAAGCGCAACTCGCTTTCGCTCTCTCGCTGATGTTCGCGAAAGAGTAGAAGCTCCGCTGCTCTGACATCTTTCCCATCACTTTGAGACGTAGTAGAGTCCCGCGAATTGGAGTGCTCGGTCAGGAAGAGCTTGACATTGTGGTGAAGCTCGCTCGTAAACTTGCTTCTGAAGAAACTTGAGAACCAGCGCTGTGTAACGGACTAGCTTTGTCGTAATTATTGGTCCTCCGAAATGGTAACACTGAACGATGTTCTTGAACGGTACAAAACGTAGAAACCTTGAACTCGACATCCGTTTCCGGGGTCGAGCAGGGTAAATTGGTGAAGTTCATCGTTGAGTGTGGCCATGTCGTAGGACTCTGACGTATATACTGAGGTCCATTCCACCACATGTGCTCCGAAATCTCTTCAGCAGAGAGACCTCTGGTTGCACAATCTGCTGGATTGGATTCCGATGATACGTAATAGAACCTGGATTCAATTTTCTTCGAGGCGAAGTTCTCTAGAACGCTACGAATGCGTTTCACACGATTGTCGACGAAAGGCTTCGTAGGGCGGCTTGTATGAATCCAGTAGAGCGCAATATGCGAGTCCGAAAGAATCGGATCGCTTTGATGTCAATCTTCAGCTCCTTGAGTAAGAACTGGGCTAGTGATACTGCTGTGTCACAAGCCATCAGCTCTAAGCGAGGAATCGTAGTCTCTTGGACCGGTGCCAACCTCGTTTTCGCCATAAGGAGATGAGATTGAGTAGACGAATTAGGAGACTTGCTGAGTAAGTAAGCGACAACGGAGTACATGCGTTTAGAAGCATCTGCGAATAGCAAGAGTTCGTGTTCGGCCTGTTCATCCCGGCAAGCGATGAACCTGGGTACAGAGCATGTATACCCTTCATACCCGATCCACGATTTCTTGCCATCTGGCTAAGTAGTTCGTCGCTGAAAAGGCGAATCCCAGTCATATTTGTCTATCCAAAGATCTTGTATAAAGATCTTGGCCTTGACGAACAACGGAGTAAGGTATCCTAATGGGTCAAAGTTGGACGCTACTGCTCGAAGGGCATCGCGTTTCGTCAACACCCGGTGGGATGCCAAGCTCACGCTAATGTGGATGTTGTCATCCACTGGATCCCATTGTAACCCGAGTAGTTTGACCCTAGAATTCCATTTCATGCGGTCATGCACTGGAATCTGCTCCATAGCGTACGCATTATTAGACATAAACTCTCTGAGGTTCATACCCATACGGTGAAAGGTCTGCTTACACTCTTTTTGCTTCTTAACGCACTCGTCAGTACTGTCTGCACCGATGAGCACATTATCCACATACGTGTTCGCAAGAACCTCTTCACGTAACGTATTAAGTTGTCCCGTTCAAGCGCGTATTTGATGGACATGTTCAGCAGAAATGGTGAAACATTTATGCCCAACACTACACGCGTGAACCGGAAAATACGAGTCGCTTTGGTGGACACGCAGTATTCTTGAGCCATAAAAACCTGGTCGCGTCTCTCTGATCTTCCTGGAGACGAATCTGATGGAACGCTTTTTCCACATCCCCTATGATATTTTTCCACATCCCCTATGATGAGGAAACGTAGTCTAGAACGCAATAACGCACCGGCGAGATCTGGCGCAGTGTGGGTCCCTAATGTCGTTTCATTCGTTCGGCCTTGAGGACAGCTTGGTGTGGCATATAGTACACCTGTGGTCCATCAAAGTAGAATTCCGCTACCTCCCCAATGATGCTTGACCTTTTTTTCTCGAATGTGGCGCAGTATTGCTCCCACAACTTGGTTTTGTCATGGAGAGCATTGTACCGTCTTAGTGCAACGAACTTATTGTCTCGTAACCGCGGATTATGTTGTTTACACGACAAATTGCACATGAATTATATCATCTATGACCTGTACAATATCGTAATAACGCTGAATAACCGCGGCGGTAACCCGGTCTTCCTGCGACGGACCATATCTGTGATCCCGATGAATTCGAGATCCCAAAGTTGTCGAATATCTGGATCTGAGCCTCCTTGAACACGCTCTTCTGACGTTGCAGAAGAAGAAAGGAGAGGCGCGCATATAGATCGAGTTCTCTTCAGCCCAGACATAACTGGCCCAAACCGCGTGTACACGATTGTGAGTCCTGAGGCAATCTTTGAGTTCTCTTAGGATCGACGATTTTCCAGTAATGGTCTATTCCGACAAGGATGTCGATATCGACTTCTCCATCTTCCATAGATCCATTACTGCCGTTACATTCACGACATCATAGGCCCAAACCGATGTCCTCACTGGAAATGTGAGTATCGACATAAATAGATGTTGTAACCTTTCGGGTTCTCAATATGATGCACATTTCTGCGTCCACTCGGTCTCGAAGTGTTATCGTTACGCGTGCGGAAATTTCGGTTGAGATGTATCCTCCGAAGCTTCGAGTGGTGAAGGACTGCGGATCCTCGAAGTTGAGCCCGAGTCTCTTCGCCGTGGCTTCTTTGATGAAGCTCTGCTGTGCGCCGCTGTCTAGCATCAGCACGAGGAGTTCTTCGGCTGACGTATTGAAGTTGCGTGTTTGCGCAGTGACCACCATCAGACGTGATCTTCTGGTAGTCCTCTGTGACATTTCGCAACAGAACATTGAGGTGTCGGACTTCTATGGTGACCTTCGTCCTTAGTGTTCACGAGATCTCCAACATACTGTGCTTCAAGTGGTTCAACCTCGATGCAGCTTTCGTTCCAGCGATTATTGACGTGACCGTGTTCTTTCTTGAGGAGAACGATGATGACCAGGAGAACTCCTTCCTCGGCTGCTCGATCTAGAAGATCGGCTAGACGAACTACTATGCCTTGGAGCGATATGAACGCTTTGCTGCCTCGCGACAAAGCATTATGTGATGGCCTCCTTGACATACAGGACATGGGGGCCTCTCACCTCTGCTCTGTGATTGGGCGAAGCATTTAGAACAAAAACGCTCGGTCTGCGTAGTATTCCAGCGTGCTTGATGTCACTCTGTCACATTTGGATGTGAAATGGTGTGACGATCTGCAGAATGCACAGGATGACGAATTATAACCAGAATTTCGACGTGAGCGCTCAGGAGACGGACTAGAAGGATCACGAATAATTCATACGAACGAGAGGGCAAAGATTCTCTCGAAGAGGATCGTGAGTGATCGTTCATTTTCGCAGGCATTGACAACTGATCGTATTGTCAATGCCTGCGAAGATGAATGAGCTGACGGTGTGGAGTCCTCAACCATCTCAAAGGTCTTGATCACTTGATCAAGCGCAGCGAGAAGTTGTGGGACCCCCACGTAGCAGTGTCATTGGCCTGCACTTGCCCTACGCGTTCCAAGGTTTTTGCAGGAAATTTCTCTCGTATTATGCGCATGACAAAATGTTCTCATCATGGTCGCCTAGCTTCTTGAGTTGGAGCCATAGCGACTTGATTTGAGCCAACGTGATGCGCTGATCAATGGCAGAGAGCGTAGCTGACCTAAGATGTTGAGTCGGCCGCTCAACTGCATACGTATGAATTCTGGGCGGAAATAATTTCACCGCAACGTATTAACTGCCAACTCGTAATTAGCGTCCGTGATCTCGTATCCGGCTACCATTGCCAATGCCTTGCTTCTGAGCGACGCTCTGAGATGTGGAATTTGACTGTAGGTGGAAGTGGCAATGGTAGCCGGATATGAGATCACGGACGCTAATTACGAGTTGGCAGTTAATATGTTGCGGGAAACTTATTTCGCCCAGAATTCATACGTATGCAGTTGAGCGGCCGACTGCAACATCTTAGGTCAGCTACGCTCTCTGCCATTGATCAGCGCATCACGTTGGCTCAAATCAAGTCGCTATGGCTCCAACTCAAGAAGCTAGGCGACCATGATGAGAACATTTTGTCATGCGCATAATACGAGAGAAATTTCCGGCAAAAACCTTGGAACGCGTAGGGCAAGTGCAGGCCAATGACACTGCTACGTGGGGGTCCCACAACTTCTCGCTGCGCTTGATCAAGTGATCAAGACCTTTGAGATGGTTGAGGACTCCACACCGCCAGGTCATTCATCTTCGCAGGCTTTGACAATACGATCAGTTGTCAATGCCTGCGAAAATGAACGACACTCACGATCCTCTTCGAGAGAATCTTTGGCTGCGTTTATACTTTGCGGCAGCGTAGCGTAGCGTAGCGCAGCGTAGCGTAGCGCTTCCAGCGTACGCCAGCGGCAGTGCCGAAGAGAGGATGCATATCGATCTAGCTTCACCAGCGTCACTAGCGGCACGCTGCTGGCCGTAACGCTAGGCGCCTGCGCGTAGGCCGGCACTCGGACCGGTAGGCGCACGCGGCACGGAAGCATAGCTATCGATACTTAGCTTCACCAGCGTTTGCGTGAGCAAGTTCTCCAGCCGGCACCAGTGCGATGCCGTTTTCTGTAGCTGACCGATAGCGCCGCCCCCCTAGCAGCTGGCCGGTCACATCGCTGAGCACGCGCTAGTTATCAGTGGCGGGAGACTACCCCGTGCGCACGATGAGAGACGCGAGAATCGACGCCTGTATTGGATAGAGCCATGGGCCAGTCGGAGACACAGAAGCGGGATTGTGGGCCTCTCTAGGAGATAAGGGTGTGCGCGTAGTAGGAGACCGACGCGCAATCGATGTCCTTTTGTGCACACTCCAGGCTCCTCCCATACGTCTCGTACGCCTCTGCTCGCCTGCTGCAAAACGCTTATCAAAACCTGCCTAGTCCGACACCGTGAAACTTGCGAAGAAAGGTAACGTGCGGCCGGCTACTCGCCTGTAGGGCCGTCGGCCGCGCTCAGGCGTCACTCGGCCCAGCCCGGTGGCGCTACGTACCTCACGTTCGCGTGAGCGCTAGTCGGTACGCCAGCCTGTGCGCTAGCGTTACTGCCGCTCAGTTCGCGTGACTGCTGTTGCCTACTGCAGCTGCGCCGCCCGCCTGAAGCTGTCGATCGTCTCGACCGATTGACTCGCGAGTCAGAGTCAGTTGCGCCCTCTTCGGTTGTCGGCACTGATCGCTGGGCGGTGAGCGCCTGTGAAAGCCGCTATCGCGTAGCGCTGCGCTACGTCTTGCCGGCAAAGTTATAAACGCGGTACTAGCTGTTGCCTCCGCGTTCGATATGAATTATTCGGGATCCTTCCTAGTCCGGTCCTGCAGCGCGTACTGAGCTGCCTCACGTCGGCGTTCGAGATCATTGTGGGCTTATAATTCGTCATCCTGTGCCATCTCCTCCGGCAGGAGTGCGCGAACGATTCACATCTCAAGTGTGGTAGCCGCCTTTCGGCAGCTGCATCAGGCTACGCTGGAATATTAGACGCGAGGCCCAGCGTGTTCTTGTTCTTGTCTTTCTTCATTGCTTCTTTTCATTTTCCTAACTTTTTCTCTTTTTTCTTTCTCTTCTGTTTTCTTCTCTCTTCTTCCTTCTTCTTCTTCTTTTTCTCTTCTCTTGCTTCTCTTTCTTTTCCTTTTCTTCTTTTTCTTCTTTTTCTCTTTTCTTTTTCTTTCTTCTTCTTCTTCTTCTTCTTCTTCTTCTTCTTCTTCTTCTTCTTCTTCTTTCTTCTTCTTCTTCTTCTTCTTCTTCTTCTTCTTCTTCTTCTGTCGTGTCTTTCTGTTCTTCTTCTGTCCTTCTTGCTTCTTCTCTGCTTCTACTCTTCTTCTTCTTCTTCTTCTTCTTCTTCTTCTTCTTCTTCTTCTTCTTCTTCTTCTTCTTCTTCTTCTTCTTCTTCTTCTTCTTCTTCTTCTTCTTCTTCTTCTTCTTCTTCTTCTTCTTCTTCTTCTTCTTCTTCTTCTTCTTCTTCTTCTTCTTCTTCTTCTTCTTCTGCCGCCACTTCGGAGATGTGAGTAAGAAGCTCGATTCATGTGATGGTGAGCGGCACCTCTACCGACTTGCAAAGGCTCGCCATCCTCAGACCGAAGATATCGGGAAATTTCCTGGCGTTAACGACGAGCATGACCGCCTTTTGATGGACCGAAAGGGGCTGAGGCAACGGCACGTCTTCTTTGAGAATTCAACCGTAGAGTATGCGCACCCGGCCATCCCTTCTGTTCCCCAGTATACGGTCCCGTTCAGAAAGTAACCGTAGAAGAGACGGAGGCGGCTCTCAGAAAGATGAAGTCAGGCAAAGCAACAGGACCTGACGACGTGGCAGCCGACTTGTGGAAGGCACGGTGCTGGTACCCTGCACAATGGTTGACGGATTTCTTCAATCAGGTCGTTGCTGAGAAGAAGACGCCCAAGGACTGGCAAGAGAGCACGACGATTCCGATTTGGAAGAAGAAGGGCAGCCCTGCGGACTGCTCGAGCTACCGCCCAATTCGCCTACTGTCACACAGTATGAAGATCTTTGAGCGAATTGTTGACAGTCGTATTCGCGAAATCGTCCAGCTTTCTATCAATCAGTGCGGCTTTGTGGCAGGCTGTAGCACCATCGACGCCATACATGCCGCGCGTCTTCTGCTGGAGAGACATCGTGAGAAGCAAGTACCACTGCATCTAGCTTTTCTGGACCTAGAAAAGGCGTTCGATCGTGTTCCGCGTGAAGTTATATGGTACGCATTGCGGCAACACGGCGTTCCCGAAGAGCTTATTGAGTGGGTGCGCATCCTGTACTCCAGCCAAAGCGCAGTGCATGCACCATCAGGCACTTCGCAGGACTTTCCCATCACGGTTAGGAGTACATCAAGGCTCTGCTCTCTCCAGATGATGTGGTTCTGGCCAGTGAAGATAAGAACGAACTCGAGCAGCAGGTGCAAGCTTGGTCTGATCGCCTGACAAAATTCGGACTGAAGTTGAACATCAAGAAAACCGAGTACTTGACGACCGATACAAATGAGTCCGATTCCATTAAGATCAGTGGCATCGAGCTCACACGCACAAGAGCCTTCAAGTATCTTGGATCAGAAATTGTGTCCGATGGCAGTCTGACCTCAGAGGTGAACTCTCGTGTGAGTGCAGCATGGGCGAAATGGCGCTCGATGACTGGAGTTCTGTGTGACAAGACCATACCGAGCACCTCAAATCGAAGATTTATAGAACTGTGGTCAGACCAGTAGCGTTGTACGGGGCTGAGTGCTGGCCTGCAACCAAGGAAGTCGAAGCCCGCCTTAGTGTGATGGAGATGAAAATGCTACGTTGGACGGCCGGTGTCACCCGTATGGATCGGATTTGCAACGATGACATACGCAAGAAGTTTGGCGATAAAATGCGAGAATCTCGTCTCCGATGGTATGGCCACGTACTTCGCGCGAAGGCGGACACCGTCTGCAAAACTGGTCTCCAGCTCGAGGTGCTCGGCAAACGACCGAGAGGACGCCCCAGGCAACGTTGGCTTGACACGCTGCACGCGGATTTGAAAGATAGTTGGTGCTCACCCTGATCAGGCATTCGACCGGAATAAATGGCGTAACAAAATCAGGAGAGCGGACCCCGCTACAGAGCGGGACAAACGCTGAAGAATAAGAAGAAGAGAAGAACTGCCCATTGTAAGGGTGTGTCCGATTTGATTTGATTTGAAAAGTGTCCGATTTGATTTGAAAAGTGTCCGATTTGATTTGAAAAGTGTCCGATTTGGTTTGAAAAGTGTCCGATTTGGTTTGAAAAGTGTCCGATTTAAAGTGAAAATGGTATATATACACTTCATTGCAAATGGCCGGATCGACCTGTTGGGGTTCCCTTGTAAGCAGATAACCATCATGGCAACTAATTTCTGTCTGTGGCTTTCAAGCGGCTATATCTTGAAAACAGAACTGTTCACTGACGGTGATTGCCTACTCCTCGACAAATCAGATCGCTCAGAACGACAAATGGATGGTACATAACCACAAGATGGCCACCATCGCTCGTTATAGGGTCACACCACGAGTAATCCAGGCAGTGCTTGAACATAAACAATAATGAGAGCTGAGATCAATCGCCTTATTTGCCAAACCTCCAACCGTGCTCACCTGTTCCATTTAGTCGAAGAAACTGTCCAACGCAAACGCTACGACGTTTTGTCACTCGGAATCGGCATCAACAAGCTCACTCATACTTGCTCAAAAATTGAAGTCCAGCGGTCCAAACACTCTTGGGGCACTGCTAGCGGGTCATTGATGAAAGAGGGATTTATTCAATTTGAAGACAAATTATTTCTTTTCATCTGACTTTCTGCTGGTTCATTTGAAAAATAAAAATATAGTAAAAGCTCTCCCGATTCTGGATGGGATGAACAAATAATTCAAGCTCCAGCCGAGCGCGGAGTCTACTCGCTTTCCTCGGAGAGGTTATATATGAAGAGGCTGCATCTACGCCGAATCATGAGAGAGAACCGTTCTGCAGATTTTGAATGCAGTTTTGAGTCAGCACCAGAATCGCATCTACACTATGCGTACCACTACGAACAACACCTCGACCACGAGTCTATCCTTAATTAGTGAAAAATGTCCTTAAGTGGGAAGATAATTCGAGTCAAAGCGCGCTTTTTAGCAACGGTCTGTTGCATGTAGTGGATGTCCATACAAGAATCATAAAAACAGGTATCACTTCTGCCATGCGTTTTGAGGATTGGCAAAGAAGTAGTGAAGAGAAAACAAGTAGAGAACAGCGATTTGTGGCACTTCCCTGCAAGTAATGATAAGATGCCATTAGGTTGTCCGGAAAGTTCTGCACGTTTTGTGTTACTATTTTTTGTACATTCATTGCTGATTAAAAACTCATTCTCCCTTGCGTCTCAGTAGTACATCCTGAAGAGAATTCTTTGCGCTATCTGATGGTATAATTGCCGTTTGCTTGATAAACCCCCTTTTTTCAAGATTTTTTCAAGCATGTGAAAAGAGCACTTCGGACGATTTTTTTCTTCGACTATAAATTGGGGCAATCCGCAATCGAAACAGCTCAACAAATTAACCAGGTGTGGGGGCCCAATAGTGCTAGAGAAAGCACTGTGCGGCAATGGCTCAACAAATTTCGTTCTGGAGATTTCAGCCTTGAAGATGAACCTCATAGCGGTCGACCTAAAGCAATATCTGACGAGGATTTTAGGGGGATTTTGGAGGCTGACCCATCCCAAACAGTTCGAGAGATTGCAGAAAAGCTAGGCGTTGGCAAATCCACTGTTGCGGATGGTCTGAAACGCATTGGGAAGGTGAAAAAACTCGACAAGTGGGTGCCCCACAATTTGAGTGACCGGCAGAAATTGGCACGTCTCGAGGTTTCTTCTTCACTGCTTTTGCGCAACAGAAACGACCCGTTTTTGAACCGAATTGTCACCTGTGATGAAAAATGGATCATGTATGATAACAGGAGACGTTCCGGACAGTGGTTGGATTTCGACGAACCACCGAGGTAATTTTCAAAGCCGAACCCTCACGAAAAAAAGATTCTGGTCACGGCTTGGTGGTCATCGGCTGGTGTGATCCACTATAACTTTTTATCACCAGGCCAAACCATCACAGAACCCTACTGTGAAGGAATCGACGAAATGTACCGAAAATTTTGTCAGCTGCAGCCAACACTTATCAAAAGAAAGGGTCCGATTCTTTTGCATGACAACGCCCGCCCACACGTTTCACAAATCACTATCCATAAATTGAACGAATTGGGGGTTGAAGTTCTACCATATTCTTCCAGACCTTTCGCCAACCGACTATCACCTTTTCAAACATTTTCAGAACTCCCTTGCTGGAAAATACTTCATCAATCAGGACCAGGCAAAAAAGCCTTCGTGGATTTCGTGATTCTCGACCACCCAGTTTTTTCTTTGATGGGATTTCTCGACTGCTGTCACATTGGCAAAAGTGTGCTGATTCGAATGGTGCTTATTTGGATTAAATCCGATGAGTGTTAAGAAAGTTATGATCGTTTAAAGTGAAACACTCGAAACGTGCAGAACTTTCCGGACAACCTAATAGTTTAGGATACGTTCGTCTACATGCATAGAAAAACGTAAAATAATGCAACAACTAGCTTAGTTGTCAGTAATGAGAAGAGAGCCTTGAAGTTTTCTCACGCAACTGGGTTTTTTGCACTATGTTAGAGCCAGGTGGCTTCGGCGCCTAGTTATAGATGTCAGAACCTTTAGAATCCCCATGCAGAGTTTCAGAAGAAGTTTTTGGTCCTTCTGAGTCGTAATGATTGACCACATGTTCGACTAGTGGCTAGCAGTATCCTCTACAAGTCCTTATCAACTTCGTTACTTGAATCTATCCTTTTGTCAGTATGCAAACGCATAATTAACAAGTGTAACTAAAAAAGGATAAACAGATATACTGCCTCCCGAAATGCCAAAAAAGTGCCGTTATCCTGGCAAGATTGACGGCAGGAGGTCTTCAGTTCTTTGATGAACGCCTGGACTGTTGGAGTCGAGAGAGGTCCAGGATGCTCGTTCACCTGCCCTGGGGACAATATGGCGTTTTTCAAAGACGTTCTGACGCGAAGGCAAATTTCACGGCGGTTGATCTTCACGGTCATGGAGATGTGGAAGTTCTTTGTACCGTCAATCCAATGGGCTGTCCATCGGTATCAAAAGGCCTCCAGGAAAATTTTTTGCTGTAACTCCGGCGTAAGGGTAATTTACTTTACTTTATTAGTATCGGCAATAAGATAAACAGTGAAAAACAAGATATGCTAAGGAGAGGAACACAGATTCCGATAACTGCATCAAGAGCAAGGGGAAGTGGTTTGGGGTGCGACAGGGAGGGGCAGATTTTGCAACTCAGAAGGACAGTGGCCGCCCAACACTGTAAGTTCGATGGCGGACGTAATTCGAACTCCGGATACCATCTTAGTAGGTCCGCCAACCTCGCTGCGGCCCGGCTCCCATTGTCGCTTGAGCAGGGAAGGGGGGATAACACAATAAGAAAAACAAAACTCGCAAACTCGTAATGAGGCTAAAAAAAGCTATGATAAAAGAAACGCCGTAACAAAAGCTGACGCTAAGATGCGAATGATACCAAGACAAAACACTACACTGTAAGTCAGTCATGGAGGGAGACATCTCGAATCAAGATAGACGAGAAAAACATGAGGGAGGACCCGGAATGGGGGGAGACCAGTCTACATTGCTGCATAACAAACAGTATGAGGGATCCTAGTGGCTGCTGAATGCACTATGCTATGACTTACGTAGCCAGCCGATGTACAAGTCAGTGTTTTTACTCTCCCAGACAAAACTTGCACCATGTTACCATCCCCGGAGGGCAGAAAGCTTCGTTGGTCTGGATGGGAGCTGATTCAGGATTCGACCCCAGACCCCGTGCGCGTTATAAGCGTGGCTTTTGCCGCCATACCCCCTCCGCCTCAAATCTAGTTATAGTCCGGTGAAAACAGAACAAACAGAATTTTTCCGCTCTATTCCGACTTCTTTCTGTGGCTTTGAAGATTTCCATTTCAGCGACTTTTATGTTATCACAAGTTTCCTGAAGCGACTGTTAACAGGCAAATCTTAGAGATCATCGCCTTCTCTTCAATAAACTTAATTAATCTTGGTTGTTAGATGGATCTCTCTGGGTGGATCGCCGTATCCTCGCAATCCT
>MU931043.1:0-11346 GCA_036418165.1 Cooperia oncophora
TAGGAGTCAGCTACACCATTTCAGAGCTGCACAAGTGTTCAAGTTCTACCACAGTGAGACGTGGTATTTAATACGAAGTAACAAAAGGGACCAGTGCAAAATGTCCCCTCCGAGCAGAACAACGCCTGACCAAGTCCATTCTTTGTCTCACCTGCACACAAGATCGGTCGGCATGCAGTTCTATACATAGCCTATCCCGCAAGTTTTCGCTGCATTTTTCTTAGCTTCTGAGTTATTTACCACCTTGTCATCACTGTTTGGGCCGCAAAACACACAATTTTTGAAAGCGGCGCACGCCTCAAAATATAGCGCTGCAAGGCATACTTCCGCCTCTGAAGGTTTCATAATCAAGTTCTGCTTTCCATCGTTACCTGAGTCTTCCCTGAGGAGGGGTGCACATGCCAGCATTTTTTGGCGATTCTGGCAGTTCACTGAGATGGACTTATTCGCAGCATGTTTTGGACTTGATAGTCTTCAGCCCGATCGCTCCAGGTGAGAAGAGCCACGCAGCCTACCCTCGGACAGGATCTTAATATCACACTGAAAACGTTACTGCCAAACCAATAGGCTGCAGGATCCAGTCTATGTGCAAATCAGTGTCCTCATCCTCTTTGACAACTCTGGTAAGAGCTCCAACTTTTCAACGTTAGTGTCATCGGTCTTGCAAAGAACACAAAATGTAGCGCTGTCTCGACCGTGTCCTTTGAGTCAGCTTTCACCAAGTGGCAGTTCTGTCTGAAGTTTCAGATGTCCCTCAAGAAATGTCACAAAAAAATTTTTTTGTACGATGAAGTTTTTTGTGATTTCACGTCACTCATGCTACGAGACGGAACTGAGCAGGGGGAGTGAGTATCAACGTCCGCACAATCCGACTGGCGCGGCAACTGTGACGAGCGGACGAGTCTTGGCCCGGAGCCGCTAAATCCTTTTGTGTGTGCGTTGAGGGGGGAGACATTTTCCTGTTGTTGCTCGATACGCATCGATACTTAGCTAACAACACCGCGTACGTTGGGCTATGTGCAGTCAGTTTTAGACCAAACACTTGGATTAATTGATGGCAGGAAGTCCGAGAAAAAAATGAAGTAGCAAACTTTGAATTCGCAAAATCCTAATAGGAAAAATGAACTAAAGCCCAAAACGCAACATTTCCGTCCCGGGCAAAGATGAAGAAGAACACTGTAATTCCAAATTCCTTCTCAAAATAACTTTAAATACTCCTTCAAGTGAATCGAACTGTGAAGCCGGTCAATATTCCGAAACATAAGTCATCTTTCTTGGTGGTTTACTGGTTAAAAATTCTTTGTCTTCGGTATTCTCAGTTTCTTGAGTGGATCAGACCCGAACGTTTCCCGAGCTCTGAAGAAGGTAAAAACGCCGAAACGTTAGCCGAATGAACGTGTGCCAATCTTGGGAGGATCAATAAGGACTACTCATACTGGTAGTTCTCAGCGATCTACTAGAGGAACATTCTTGCAAAGGGACAAAGCTTTCAGGCTGATCACTCCCCTTTAGGATGCATCACGCATCCTACCCTCACATAGGATCGTAGTGGCACATCGAAGGTAACTGTGGAACCGAATTAGGGCCAGAACAAAAGAAGGGCACGTGAGGAACGGAACCTGAGCTACCTTTTTACTTCCCGTCATGAAAAATATAAGTGGGCTTAGTTCAGAGGCCTTCAAGCGCTCCCGCTTTACTAATGCTTCGGCTCAAAACCGCTCTTTGGGGGCATATCCTGCTTTCGGAAGGCAATGATGGCTTGTCTAAAGTTTGCAACATTAATGGGTCTCTTGATAGGACCTCCGTGGTCTCATGCTGGGCGCTGACGAGGAATTCGCGCACTGAAAGCTTGAATATGGCCCAAACCGCTATTAAACTCCACCAAAACTTCAAATAGGAAAATCTTCCACGGTCTGTATAATGTGAGCACCAGCTGACGTCACTCTTTGCGCACAGCCTTGTTTTAGTTTGTTTTTTTTCAGACAGTTGTTACGTGGGACTTCAGATGTGACACAGGTCCTGTGAATCTTCGAAGGCAGCCTTGGTACGATCTTGCCTGGTTAGAAACATAATGAACTGGACGCGATGCGAGAGCAAGTCGGATTGTGCCGTGGTTGGATGACCTCGCACTCGCCTCACATCAAACTACTAATAACCGCGTCAACGTGACGAGTAATGTCAATATATTGGCGTTGTACGACATTGGGACGTATTTCTGCCCCAGATGATATCTCACGAGGATGATTCTACTGACTGGTTGGTATGTTATACAAGAACTGACGGCTGTACGAGTGGCATTTTCTGCTGGAAGAAATCAAAGAAGTGTGACATATGTGAGTAGAACGATGGCAGATGTTCGTCTGCAGCGATGAATGCCCGAAGACGTCGGGGAAAAAAGTCGACACACGAAATTGAGGTGCTTGTCGTCGATGTTGTCGACCGTGTCAACAAAATGCCCTCCCCCCCCCACCAGCGAAGTCGCTAAATGGACTCAAAGCACTCGTAGTGAAGTGGCTGTGACGTGCTCTTTAACCCGTCCACGACGATGTTATCTTTCTCGTAACGCAACGTCTGCACGTTTCCATAGAAAGAGCAGCGGACAAGGACGAACGAGAGCTTGGCCGGGCTGCTGTCTGTCACCAAAAGGGCACTCATCAACGACGACGACAAGAGCAAACACTCTCACACAATAACAGGATATCAATACATCAGTTCCGCTGTCCCATGAGTAATAAGGAATCATCGAGGACAAGTGCAACCGCCAAAAGGCCTCCCTGAGGAGAAGACTAGCAGAAACTTTCCCTCAAGAAGGCCTTTTTGGGAGAAAAAAAAGCAAAACTCAAACGAATGCTACAAGTGGACAGAGCGGAATATCATTGGGAGCTTACAACGTTTAGACTGCTCCTTTTGGAAAAGTAGAGTCACCGCAATAAAGGAGAGTCTTTTGCCCAGACCTAAACGGCGAGAAACTGCGAGGATGGACGGACCAATTTCAAGTACGGTAATTGTGTACGAACAACGTTCATTCTAGTCTTGCACATGGCGCTGATACCCATTGGGGTGGGGCCTTTTTGAGGAGGCTTTGCACAAAACTAGAGTCACAGTAATGGAGATGATGTCTTGTGCCCAGGCCTTACAGGGCGAGAAACTTGAAGAATGTATGAACCGATTTCAAGCACGGTAATTCTACACAGGCGAAGTTAATCCCAGTTTTATGGCGCTGATAAAATTGAGGAAGGGGCATTTTAAAGACGCTTTGTGTAAACTAGGTTCACGTAGTGGGGATATGTGTTCCAAGTATAGGGGTAATTTCCGGGTTTACTCAAGGTATTCCGCCAAAACCTAGAATGGCGAGAAAGTCCAAGTATGGATGAATCAATGCCAATATTGACCATACTGTTTGGACGAAAGTAATCCCAGTTCTGAACAAGGAGCCTTCAAAATGCCCCCTGGAAGGTTATTAACACCTTTGTTGGGTAGGTGGCACGTAATTGACCTCCAGTTGCCAGCAGCCTAGGTAATAAGGGAAGAAAGGAAGGAGTTAACGAGTTGAAGTTACATCTTCCCTTGTGAAACCGTTACTCCTAATGGAACTTGTGATGATGTCTGGTATACCTCGTCAGAACTACTGCATTTAGCAAGTAATATTTGCAAAATTAACTAGCTTACTAGATCTTACACAGCTTTCAGAACCACGCTTTTCCGCGCGCGCATAAAATGGCGCCCAAAAAAAGCACTGTCTCGAAAGGCAGTCGGTTTCCTATTGGTATTTGTAGAACTTGCAGAGGAACAGACGTAGCTTTAGGGAAAGGTTTTCCTGATGCCATTACAGCATTTGACGCCTAGACTTTACTAGTTACTACGGTACTAAAGTTACTGAGCTCGTACACGACTCATTAATCGTTCGTAACAGGCGTTCTCAATGTCATCCTGCGGTTTTTTCTTGCGATAACAATGCCAATCTCGAGTTCACCATGCGAACTGACCCCAGCGCTACTCGGCGCGAGGCCACCTATCATATCACCGATGAAATCAACATAAAAACAAAATTTACAGGCGTAGGCCACCAACCATCATAATCCGCAGGCGGAATATGTTCTTCAGGAATAATATTTAGTGAGTAAGTACTTTGAGAATACCATACTGGTGGAGGCATGCGTCTCATAGTGATGATGACAATGAGTCCCACTCAGAAGCGAGAGAACACTTGTTTTAGCGGAAATAGTCAAATCAGCTGCTCCGAATAGGAAGCTACAGGCTGCTGAGCGACTGCTGAAAGAGCCCTGTGGTTCGTCACAGGGGATGGTCCGCCCCTCCAAACTGACCATCTTTGCGCACGTCCATATCACCACGCTATTTCGTCGCTCCCCTGTCTGCGCCTACACATTCACCACGCACTCTATGCCTGTCCATCTGATAACATCTCCGCGATCAGAACGCTCTCTCTACGGGGTATTTTCAGAGAAGATGGTACTAATCCCGACGGAGTCCATCGAATCACTCTGACCGTGGCGGTAACTTCCGCGCGATCCACTCCGTATCTGTACGTGCTAATCCAGCGTGCTTTGAGTCGCGAGCTGACCATCAACTCTCATGGTCAATCGGGCGACCGTTCGTCATCATCAAGTGGAATTCTCGCGGCCTTCCCATGATTCAATTATGAAACGGTCACTTGCATATTCCAAATGGATCCGCCCGGGAGCTATCTGAACAGAGAAGGAACGCCAAGAACGATAATAGAGCGACCGACACTTCAGACGGCATGCGGAATGCGGATCAGCTCACATCATTTTGATTAGGCTTCGAAAGCAGCATGGATATTTATCACTGACAGAAAGCGGACCATTTCCATATCAGACCAAGCGGGATTATTCGCGCCGGGGATCAAATGATAACGATTGCAACAGCGCCCATGTGGGAAAAGGCAAACAGCATCTTTGGCTGAGTGAAGTAGGTAAGGTCTTTCAGTGCTTTCAAGCTTCAGCTACTCTTCTGTCGGTGCGCAGATGAAAAACTCTTGGGCAAGCTTCTATGGGAACAAAAACACCCGAGTCAAATCCAGTTTCCGCTCATGCGCGTATTCATTGAACACCAGCACATCTCATGCTAACCGTCTGCCCCGAGAAAATCAAATACGCTCTGAAGTAGGGTCCTCCTTGTCAATAGACGGCAGTAGTCGAGCTCCAGAGTAGCCCTAAGTAAAGTAGCGCGCCAATATGTTACTTAGCCTCAGGAGTTACTTTCGACTAAGGTACCCTACTTTGAGTCATTGAAGGGTTAAGCTTTGGAGAGTGATCAAATCATTTTAGGAATACATTCGACTTCCGTTAACAGGGTTAGCGGCATTTGAAGGCAAAATGGCTTATAAAATGATCTGTGAGTGAGGACCAACAATCCCAAACGGGTCTGGTATCAATTCATCGGCCCCAGAGGGTGCACGACTGGGTTGGCCAAGCCGGGAGCCGATCCGGGATCAGACCCGAACGGCACACAAGGTGAGCGGGCCCCTGGCACTGCATCACCTCTGCCCATCTCTGAGCCATAACCTTGCAAATCACACAGTTCTATAAATCGATTATACCGTCAATTACTGTTTCATAGTTGTGACTGAAATTCAGCTCGAGGCCTCCAAGAAGTGCTTTAAAAGTTGCCCGAAGCAGCGCTAACTTGAAGGGTTACATGTGGATTTTAAAGTGTTTGGGTGAGCAAGGGGTCAGACATTCAACTGAGAGAAGAGGCGTTACCCTTCTAGAAGAGTGGACCTGGCCATTGAGTATATGTATAGGCCCGCAGTAACCTCGGATAGAGCTGGGTTATGTGTAAGCGTAGGCCCTAAGAAAACATTATCCTAAGAAAATTCCTAAGAAAAGAGAGGAAAACCGTTTCCGCTTCAACACTTCTGTGCTCGAATGAAAACAGCCAGCGGATTGATCTGACGTAATCTGACGACAAAACCGAAACCATTGGGAGCGACTTGTCTGTGGGACAAGCGCTTTTCCAGCACTAGTAGCTACACGGAGAATAGCAGGCACCCATCCCGATCAAGCTTTCAATCGGGAAAAGTGGCGTGACAAAATAAGACGAGCGGAACCCGCGGGACAAACGCTGAAGAAGAAGAAGAAGTAACTACCCGGAGGGCAAAGGATATTAGGGATTTTCAGGAAATCCAGCCGAGCCCGGCGCCCCTTCAACACAGGGGACAAAGGTGGGTCTATACATCCTTTTCCGGATTCGGTCAGGGACCACGATTCATACTCTTATCGAGGGAAGATAACGCCTGTCGAGAGCCAATCTTGGCAGACGGTTCATTTGTCAGGAATGCAGGAAGATTTGTAGTAAATATTGCCCTAAACTCCATCGAAGGCACGGTCCGCGATAAAAAGCCTAGGTGATTTTGCAGAAATGTGGAAGAAAATTCGCCAAGTGAACCATCTATGAAGAGAAAATGCCAAAGGGAACGTTGGAAACGCATTCCGTTAATCCGCTTTTCTGGCCCCAAACAACCGTAGAGGTAAAAGACCGAAAAGACCTACCGGCCCTCACAAGAAAAACTCTGGGGGAATATCCTTTTCACACCCGGAAGGAGGATCACCCGGCTAAGCCGGGCGATCCGACTGCTCATTGACGAAAAATTAAAACTCTCGAGTGGATCACCTCTGTCCTCACAAATTTGCTGGGGACTATTGATCACTGCTCTGATAATGTCCTCTTGAACAGTACAGGCAGGCACACAGACGCGCGCACACGCACGCACGTGCGCACACTCAGCTGCTGTAAGTGAGAGACATTCTATGGATAAACTCTTCAAATGTACGGCGCGCAATACTCACTGGTGGAACCGCAAGGCAACCTGTTGGTATGAGCGACAAATTTGTCTTTCCTTGTTTTACTTCACGCAAGCACAACATGATTGAGTCGGCTATCACTCAAGAAGTGGTAGAAGCCTTCAATGAAAAGAGTTTATGAGTGCATCACCCATTCCTGTCTGTAAGTAGGTTCCCGTTAGAAGAATGGATTCTGGGAGAACATTTTCCTCGTCAGAACTCCACGACCGTCACGCTTTTCGTCCTGCAGTTTCGTTTTACACTGAAATCCCCTGCAACGGCGCGGGACTAACGCGAAGAAGAAGAGTTTCGTTTACATTGAAAGGCGGCTGGAGTGTGGAGGCGGGGTCACTTGAGAAAAGGAGGCGTAGCTGGACCTATACAATATAGAATTTCCCTTACAATTTATTTTCGTCGTACAAGGTTGTTCGCCGCTTACCGCACTACACTCCCGGAACCATATTTTCAGCTCCTGTACCTCATCGCGGACAGTACCTTTGAAGGCACGGTCCGCGTTAAAAAGCCTAGGTGATGTTGCAGAAATGTGGAAGAAAATTCGCCAAGTGAACCGTCCATGAAGAGAAAATGCCAAAGGAACATTGGGAACGCATTCGTCAGGCATCCTCTACCCTCAAACAACTGCAAAGGTAAAAGACCGCACGCGCTGGGACGATTCCCGTCGGCTGATTCCCAGTAATGAACCCTATGACTCTACAAGAGGCACTTGGAATGCATAAACTCCATGATATTTGCCCAGGCCGGCTTTGGAGGCGGGGCTGGAGGCGGAGTCACTGGAAAAAGGGATGTACCACTGAAGCAACTTTGCGCCTCAATCCCTTTACCGTACAACTTTCCGCCGCGAAACTGGCACAGGGTTGTCCACTCCGGATCGCACTACCTTCCCACATAACCTCTTGCACAGGTCATCGCGGACCGCTCCTTTAACTGGACGAATGACTGCTCTGTATAACGTTTATTGCACACAATGCAGGTAAAGGGAGAAGTGGCTTGTTGTCGGTTTGTGACACTGTGCAAGGCATTTATCCTTGCCCAGTCAGTAGAGCTCGCAACAACACACAGTCTTGTCCGCTGCGGATGCTGGTGTATGTTCGCGAGGCTGGGTATGGCGCTGCTTAACCCACCAACTGTTGAATCGAGCAAGCAACAATAATCGTCAAGAAAAAGAGCTGCCGCCGTGCCAAAGTCGACGCTTTTGCACGCCCCTGCATCTACAGCGAACAAGACTATATGGCAGTCTTGATCTGCCGATCTATGAAGAAAACGACCCAAAATGTTCATGGACGTGCGCTTCTTTACCACAACGCAAAATTGGACCATGATCCCTTGGCGAAACTGGAAATGGACCCAGAGATGGACCTTGGTTCTCAGTGCTGGGTTCACTTGTGCAGCCCAAAACTTATCCCAACCCTAATTACTTCCCAGGTTACAATTTTTGGTTCCTTTTCAGTGTTACATGACATTCAAACAACGATGCTCCTAGCGTTTGGTGTGGTCTAGAACTTTGATTTAGTTCTAGACCACACCAAAACGGGTGGAAAGGAAGTCTTCTCTCATTTAGAGATTTATCGTATCAGAAGAATCTCTAAATGAGAGAAGACTTCCTTTCACTGCGTCAGACGTAAATTTTCCTGAGTAGTTACCAGTGATGGATTACTCCACAAAAACTGGCTAATGAGCTGATGAGCGAAACCATTTTACTGTAAACACTTATCAAATGAACATTTCAAGAAAATATTTGCAGTCAAACTGTTGAAGTTCCACTTATCACAATTCTAATTGAGGGTTTCAAGAGCAAGGGTTGCTGCCAAGTAATGGAAATTGGCGATTCGTCTACCGATCCGGGATAGAGGACTTTACTGTACCAACACTTTGGTTGCCTAATCCACGCACACGAGGGGAGAGGGTGGGGTAGGGAATATTGGGTAAAATCATTATTTTGTTTAGGATTTCTGCTGAATGCGCCCCATCCCCCTCCCCACCCCCAAAATGATCTTCTTGTGCGAACCTTTTCCCATCCAGACCACCATTTTCCCAATTTTTCCCAAAGAAAGGGGGAGGAGGGATGGGTAGGCTAATGAGGGTCAATATTTTGTACATTTCAAACTGTACGTGGGACAAGGCATTGTTCGTTCAAGATAATTATCGCAGGATGTGTGAATGGCGGTGTCAGTGCGATCCCACTGATCCTCCTCCGGACAAGGTTCCCTCTCCCAGCTAGCACAACATCTCACCCCAACTTTTCCTCATGACTTCGCCGACGAACAGCCACTAGTATCTATGGTGCCCGAAAGAGGGGAAAAATTAAGGATATGAACAAGTTTTCTTATCGAAATACCACCCCATCCCCTCCCCTCCTGCTGCGTTGTTTTACACAATGGATGATGGGTGCCGGCAGAGGGAGGGGGGGGGGGTATATTTGGTCGCTGTGAAAGGAGGGTCGGATCTGACCTAGCAAAAATTTGGCAGTATTTACCCTTCACTGAATTATTCTTCAAGATTAGGGTTAGACTCTGTTTTGAAGTTTCCCCTGAAGGCAGAGTTTACTCGAATTGCGCCTTTGTGTGGCTTCACTTTTGAAAACTCTCATATGTGCCTGCCACGAAGCGGCCTGGCACGCGTGGCAGAACATTCAACTTGATCGAATGTGGTAAAAACTTGTCCCAAGGGGCGGCTTGACCCGCTTAACATGAACATCCCACTTGTTTGGCGCGAGAACTCTTAGTGAGTGCTCTACGAAAAACGAAGGCGGCCGTTGATCCCAGCACCTAGGATGCGCTCCAGGCGCTGATTCTTCAAACGCCTATGTATGACCAAATCTACCGTTAGGAAATATCGGTCAAAGTCGCCCGTATTTCCAAGACTGGAGCAGCAAAGCGACATAAGATGAAATTCTTGATTTTTGATATTACCTGCTTCGAGGTCACTGCATAAAGTCCTGTTTCCTGCGAATGAGTGGGCGCGTCAGTAAGGACAGGTTTGGAGCGGCGTCAAATCCGTT
Organism: Cooperia oncophora; assembly: GCA_036418165.1. Classification (NCBI taxonomy): domain Eukaryota; kingdom Metazoa; phylum Nematoda; class Chromadorea; order Rhabditida; family Trichostrongylidae; genus Cooperia; species Cooperia oncophora. The sequence continues at coordinate 9,844 of MU931043.1, forward strand.
TACCACAAGTTGTTGAAGCGAGCAGGTGACGCGACTGTATCAAATTGTTCTCATCTGTCGTGTTCCACCAATCGCTGCTTGTCCGCCTCAATAGCTGGTGATGAATGAGCTGGCGACGCGCCAAACTCAGCCTCTCTGACACACCCCATCATTCGCACTGAACAAGACTGCCCGCTCTCGCAGTGAGGACAATCTGGCTATTAATGATAGTTGATCTGAGGGCTTTATATTCCTGAAGCATTGATCTTTATATTCCTAAAAGGATATAAAAATAAATCTCCGGCATTGATCAGTCCCTTGCGGAACGTAGCACGAAATGATGTTCTTGAGAATGATTTCCCTGGACGTAACCCGTGAGAGGCGGCGCCTTTCGCGACTAGGCCACCCACGTGCTGCCGAATTCGACGAGTTCAAAACCAGTAAGAGGACTTTTGTATGATACTAATCAAGAAGGCCTTCCGTTTCGCATAAATCATGTTAATTACAACAGGTACACTCATGTATGATATCCACTTGGGATGACTGCCATCCTGTGCTATGTTGGACAAAAAAATACAAAAAAATACAATTGTTCGAAAACGGCAATATTCCTCCAGTAGCGCAGATTCACGTGAACCACGCTGCCACGCCCCCACCATCTCGAAGATATGAGGCGCACCCTTCACTGGCTCTTTTCTCATACATCCCAAAAATCCCAGTCTGCTTGAAAATTAGTTCTCGATGGTAGTTTGACCTGTAGAATACGAAGACAGTACACACTTGGAGCAGAAGAGCACGCCCTCTAGCAAGATAGGAAGCAGCTATTCGATGTTTCAAGCCTATCCGAGGATCTACAGCCGCGGAAAAAATAATTTGGAACAAGCTTTGAGAGGGCATTTTTATCCGCTCTCAGTGCCAGAAGCTAAGAATATAATGTTATAACGCAATGATATATACCATTTTCACTTTAAATCGGACACTTTTCAAACCAAATCGGACACTTTTCAAACCAAATCGGACACTTTTCAAACCAAATCGGACACTTTTCAAATCAAATCGGACACACCCCCTACCAAGGGCAGTTGATAACTAGACCACACTAGGTACTGCTGCAAGCCCCGCCCCAACACCCCGCCCACCTTTCCAGCGCGGTCACGGTTTTCCAAAATGTTTTATGAAATCTGCTTCTTCGACTTTTTCACTTTTGCTAGTTGCACACACACTTCAACTGAAAAGGATTGGTACCGATACAGATCTGACTCCGCCCACTTCACAATCAAGTGATGTAAGTTCTGAATTTTTATAACTTCTTTCGACGTCGGTTTTTTCACATTCAATCTTCACAAAACGAATATAGCCATGCTTTTACACACTAGCACACTAGGCCCCGCCCCTCTGACCACGCCCACTTTCGTTTTTCGCGGAATTTTGATTTTTCTTCCGAATTTTCACTTTTTTAGGCTGTGACAAGCGGCCCCGCCCACTAATGGAAGCTCCGCCCACTTTGTGGAAGCCCCGCCCGCT
>MU931049.1:0-10776 GCA_036418165.1 Cooperia oncophora
AACCTGTAAACTCTTGTGAAAATGCAGAGTGCTAGAAGTAAGCCAGATGGTCACAGGAATTCACAAGTTTTCACGAGATGGTCTGTCAAAGTTCTGTTGAGTACCTTCCGGTGCCCCCACCAAGTCCAACTACGCATAGGAGTAATTTGCTATAAATTTGTTTGTTCTTATTCTACAGCTCTATGCCAGTAACAACAATTTTTCCTGTTGTCAAAGTTTCCCTCCAAGGCATCTTCTGTTTAGAGATTTATGTATTTGAGATTTCGCTACTTGATATTCTAGAGGCTCAGATCAATCACCAGTAACTTCTGCCCTCCCCAAACTCACAACAACCTAGGCGTCTTGTCTTTATTTTCGTAAGTAAAAACCCGATTTTTTACAAGATCCAAGCTCCAGGGGTAGTTCCCATCTTGGTTGAAAAAGTGCGGCTTCTTCAACGCGGGGTCTTATACAAGATCTTATTAGTGGGATCTAAAACATCACATTAGACAGATACCCTCAAAATGACTGGTTTTTCAGTTTTCACAGCGCTTATTTTACTTCACCTTGCCCTTCTAACAAGGAAGCACTGGTCGGCTTGGAGGGAGCTTTTGCACTTTTGTCTTCTTCTCACTAGTAGGCGTTGACTAACTGGTTAACACCTATAAACTCTGAGGAAACGGCGGAATGACTAAAGTGGGGCACTTACGTTACTCGAATTTACGAGCCTTCACAAGGTGGTTTATACAAGACTCGTTGAGTGCCATTTGGTGCCCCCACCACGCCAAACTGCGCCTCGCACGGATGCCGCTTTTTCGGGCAGACAAAAACCAGCCGGCCAGCTGGGCAGGAAGTCCGACAGGCATGCTAAGAGAGGATGACACAGCGCTGAAAGTGGTCTGGGGCTACTTTACTTATGTGGGAGATCTTGGTTGGAATCACCAAATCCAAGCTAGGGGAAGGAATTGATTCACCCATTCCGGAATTCCTTTCACCTTAAGGTTCCACAAAAAAATCATCATCTATCTGGCTTCGCCATCTCCTTTCACCGTATCAGAACGGTTTTTTCCGACAAAACAGGCCCAGTCTACTGGAAGATCCCCACGGGTTGTAATAGGGGCGTGCTAGTCAAGTGATTGCTCCAGATCCGCACTAGTCTACCCTATGTAGTTACGATCTCTGCAAACTGTGGGGCGTGTAAAAGGGCATGGATTGCCATGCTGAAAAGCCGTCCTTTTCCACTAATGATCCGTCCTAAGCTCGTACAAGCTAACTGCCAATCAAGTGTTTTCCCTTCTCGTCCTGCAACCACTGACAGAAATCTGCTCCTCGCAGCGTATCAGTTGTCGGCTTCATTTCAGTTATCTGTGTAGGGATCATTACTAATAAATAATGGACGAGATTGACTAGAGAGCTTCTTCACCGTACGCAAACAAATGCTTCTTTCTAGACTAAATGCCCGTCTCCCACGTCCCATGACTTCAACTGAGCAGGAGGCGCATTTGATACCGCACGAAAAGCTCTTAATTGGCCGAGGGTATTCGTCACGTAACCAGGGTGGTAACAAAAAGCCTGTGTTGACGTGAGCTTTCGCATTCTATCCTTCTCTGCACGTTACACGGAAGTGGGACGTTACGTCCACAAAATGCCGGGAAACTTGCAGAGTATTTCATAGTTAGCAGGTTCAAAACACTGCAGCATTTCCGCGTCAAATCATTTAGGTCCTAGGCCCCACGGCAGTTTACTAACAAAGCTTTTTTGAGGGGTGGTGTATAAGCTAACCAGGGTCCTGAGAACTCCATCGTGTCATCGTAGTGAGGTGTGAAAACCTAGTAGACTATCACAAGACAGGTTTCCTCCTCACCTTTGTTTTGGCCAAAGTCGCATCCTAAACTTTTCCCCGAATTCAAATAAGGTATTTAGCATTCCCGATGGGAAGCTCAACGCTGCCTCTTCTTATTTGTTACTTGTTTGTTTTTCTGAGGCGGAGAGGATAAAGTGGCAAAAGAAGCCGCTTATAACGGGCGCAGTACGGAGAACAAATCTCAAATCTCGCTCGGGCCATTGATGCACTGATTTTTCCCTCTGGGCCGATATATAACCGAAATCTTACTTATACCAAAATAGCCTGAGTGGTCGAAAAAACTGAATTGGCTATCGAGTCCTCATCCCCCCCCACCCCTCGAACTTATCGTGCACATAGATCTCACAGGAGCCATTGAGCTTTTGAATGCAAGCGGAATGCTTTGCCCATCATAAAAAAAGGATTGGCCAGGGCTGAAGGCTGTGAAGCTCGTTCATATATTTTGTTTATTCCCATGCGGTCGAGGGTGTTTCGAAATTGATCTATAAGTGACGAATAAAGTGCATAAGGGCTCAAAAGCTTAGGAGGGGGACCATACAGGGCTTAAAGGCAGACCCGGCATTCAAAAATGGTGACTTGTGCGGCTCAACTACTGATGACGGTATATAACGAAAAAATGAGGAAGAAGCAGAAAAAAATCTGCCCGAAATGCTCATGTACAACCCCATGCTGAACCGCGTTTTAAGTGCATAAGACAGAAAGGGCGTGGTTGGACGATTTCTCACTTGTTGGTGCGATCTTTTTCTCCTTATCAGCTCACTCTTACCATTCGCAATGAGGAGAGTCAAGCACACTATGAGGGAGCGGTTAAAATGAAGGTTGGGCGTTGTCGTGGCTAGTGGGTGGGGCCGTAGCCTGGTCACAAGTGGGTGGCGCTTCCCTCACGCATTTTGAGCCGCGAAAGTAGTGCGTTCTTCTCCGTTGCGGACAGGACTATGTACCCCACAGAGAGCTATTGCTCATCAAATGAGCGAGGGTCGTGCTTTCGAAGAGAGACCTCGCGCTCAACCAAATCGTGGGATTCCTTTCTAGCCCATGAAGACCGGTGCGTAATCGTAAAGATTGCCCACCCTGATGGTGAGCAACGAGGGCGCTGTCAATCGGACGGCGTACTGGAGAAACCACAAAGATCATCGGCAGTTATATACGGTATATCTCATGATATACTGTACATAACTGCAGCTTATGGTGGCCCAGCGCCCTAGTCACTCATGTGGATCCCTGAGAGTGCAGCAATATACGTGATTACACACCGCTTTACGTGGGCAAAGAAGGATTCCTACGATTTGGTTGAGCACAGAAGTTGTCTTTGAAAGGTTGTCGCCTTTTTGGCGGGCGCAAGATCTCTAGCCGGAATCATTGATCTGCGGCAGTTCCGGCGACGAGTAGGGGGCATTTGCGCTTTGTTTACTCGTGGTAGCTGTAAGCTTGCGCAGCTTTAAAAAAAAACAGGAAGTTCACAGCGTTTTACCAAAATAAGACTGTAAACGAAGTTGTGAAAAGCAGAAGTGCAAAATGCCCCTTCCTCATCGGCTCGAGCCGCCTTCTTCTCCCCTTCCTCAATGAACAAGCAGAGTCAATGACAATACGGAGTCCAACGAAAGGGAGACAGGGGGAGGTTTGGCCACGAGGGTCCACGATTTCGCTTCGACTGCTGCCTGTTCTATGTTCTGCTGATCCCTTGTAGCACTTTTTAAGCTCCTGTCGGCTCACTCTTAAGAGAGAGCTGAAGTGCATCGCTATGCAGTTCGAAACATTATATACTTGATACTGGCACTGAGAATACTAATCACGTGGAGTGCCTCGTCCTTTTGTAATTCTCAACCTCCGGGAGAAACGATGAAAACATCTTGGAAGACGCTGAAATGATCAAAGGCTGCCTTCCAAGCCAACTAAGAGGCCATTCAACGCGGGAACCCCTTCAACGTCCTGTAGCGGCCATGCTGACCAGAGCCCTTCAACTATTCACGGGAATGATCATGCCCAGCGTCGGAGGTGGGCACGATGCGTATAGTTATGTGGCTAATCAGTATACAGCGATATCACTCAAGATTTCCCGCCACTCAAACCATTTTCTCAAGAACAGTTCTCCCGAGCGTGGGAAGGCGAGTGTGGACGTGTTCGACCACATAATCAGCAAACGGACACGATAATGGTTGGGATAATGGTCGAGCCGCGTACGTACCTCCTCCCGAGGGGTAGATGATACCACCTCCCCAGTTCCCTCTCTGAATCGAGCTGCTCGTGCGTTAAGGGCGGTGTGTAGCAATTCAAACGTGAGTAAACCTCCGAGGCCAAGAAGTATCCTTGCCACCTGTCCAGTATTTCCACCCAATTTCCTACGCAGTCCGAGTCTTCCCGAGATTTTCACTACTTTTCTCCTGACATTTTGCTGTCGATCGAAGGGGGGGGGGTGGACGACTATGTACGCACAATGTGAAACAAGAAAATCCCCGAAAAGTCAACAACCGGGAGAAAAAGTTTCCCCAACGAAGCAAATTTCCCTTTGAAGTAGAACACGACACCCCCCTCCTCCCGGGATTGCTTAGTCCTAACTAGTGAAGCGGGATTCGGGCGATCTCTCAGCGCTAAGAAATGAAGAGGGTTACTTTGGACTGCCCTTTCGGAAGAAGGGCTCAAGAGTAACACTTCGTGCAAACTGCCTGAGACAGAGACGAGAATTGGACTGGAGGGAGGGCATTTCCCAGCCATCAACGGGAGACTCTGTAAATCTTGTACAGCTATGAGGTCTCCGCCTTGATGGCTCGGAGAATGCCCCTCCCCTCCAATCCAATGATATAGGTCAAAGTTTGTGTGGATTACTTGTCAACTGCCCACCCTTGTAAAGCAATGAGCAACTAGGGGAAGTAGTAAGGTCAAACAGTCCTCCCCCTCAAGCCGAACACACCCGAAAGAGTCTTGCCTAAGGGCTAAAGTGGGGATAAGTTCTTGTGTAGGTGAAGGAATTCTGAGTGCAGCTCCTAGTCTTACTAGTTAACTCCAGCTTTCCACAAGAATTCCTTTGAATGCCCTTCTCAACGCTATAAACTATTTATCTCTTACTATAAATGTTCAGTAAAAGTTTTCCACCCATGACAAGGGAAGCAGTTAAACCACCCAGAGTTCCTTCCTTCCTAGGCTTTGGCAAAAGTACTCATCTACTTGTTCGCATTTGTTTCTTTGCACTTTCCAGTACTGAGCACGTAGAGAAATGAGAAAATAATCTTGAAAGTTGAAAGGAAGAAAAGAAGGAAGAGTGAACAGAGAAAGGAGGAAGGAAAAGAAGGAAAGAGGAAAAAAGGGAGGAAGAGGAAGGCATCGCGGTTAACATATATCCTAAGACGAACTCAAACAAAACAAGTCTTGTGCAAAGTTGCGATCACCGTAGTATTACGGCATATTGCACCAAATGGCTTTGTATATTCAACTAGACCCGCACAGTTGTTTTTCTTTAGTAAAGCTGTCTTGAGTAAGTTCAACTACCACTCTGCCACAGCTCAAAGTCGAATTTTTCAGATGCTTCGGTTCGTCGTTCGGTTGGGCGGTTGAACGCCATGATGATGAGGTGGCGCTCCCTTCTAGAACGTGAGTGACGTATACTGTTGATTTGTACGAGTTCACATCCGTATTATGCTATCGTCGATGGTCTTGGAACAACTTGGCCCCAACCCTCTCATCGTGCCGGCTTTCTGATTTTCTCTGACGTCTTATGTTTGCATGAGGCCCGATCATACTTTGCAGCAGCGTCCACCGGCTTCACAGCAATCACCCCCCCCCCCCTCAGACCAAAAAGACACACTAACAACATAACCAAAAGCAACATCACCGTAAAAAACGTTTTGGACATTCATCAGCGTTAGCGGCTAGCAAAGTACAGATATCGATCTTGTGAATGGCAGCGTCTACCAGCGTCTACCAGCGTCCGCCAGCGACCAGGAGAAAAATGTATGAGGCAGTGGGAGGTTGCCAGACTGCGTGTAGAATATGTAGAAATTAGGAGAGAGCAAGACCGCTTCATACAGCGGACCCCATGAAATCTGTGAGCCTGCTCGCACTGCACCGACTACTACAGCAATCACCGTACTCCTTAGTCGCTGGCGACGCAGGTTAGCATTGCACGTATGACTGCTGCTAAAACGCCTCTAAAGATTATTCTACACTTTCCTAGCCGCTGCGGACGACGCTTGAAACGTGGATGCGTCGCTTGCGTGACACCTGCCGCGAAAGTACGCGACGCAAGCCTGCAACTTCTAAATGAACAACTTTTACGCTGAAGTGGCCTAATATACCGTAGTGTCAACTCCCACTGAGAAACATCGAGCTGGCGAGCGACATGCTTTTGAACCTTCTGATACTTTGGAAGCCGTAGCCCTCTATTTCTCTGGGCTCCGCCCTTTCGCGCCAGGACCCACACCAAAGTTGTAAGTGTCACTAACCAACATCGATTACTGATAGTATTTGAAAAATGAGCTTTATGAAAGGAATAACACACTTTGTTTCTGAGTTTTGTCTATAGCATTGTTTACCAGTTCGTAGGAATCTTAATGAGACTGCTCGTCTTGATGAGAAATCCTTTCGTTATTAGTTTCTCCTTGAAATTCTGAAGCGGGTTTGTTTTGACGCATTTCAGACCGCACGAAATGCTCTTAATTGACCTAGGCTATTCGTCACGTAGCGAGGCTGGCGGTAAAAGGCTTCAGTTTACGTGAGCTTCGGATCTGTCGCCCATTCTCAGCGTTTGACAGGGGAGCGGGAAGCATGCACATTATCGTTTTTGGGAGTTCCCCAATACCCGCTCGACAGCCCGATCGTATCAGAGGGGCGGTAGGGGGGGGGGTCCAGGAAGTGATGAGAAACCACCAAAGACCACTAGAGTATTTTACATTTAGCTGACTCAAAACACTTCCGCAAGCAAACGCGTTTCCGCATTGAATCGTTTAAAGGCAAGTGACACGATAAATCCACAAGAGATGAAAAATTAATGCGCCTAGCAGGACAGATTTCGGCGCCCCTGCACAGAAGCTGCGTGGCACCTTTTCCAAGGGAGGTACCCTTATAACGCCCTATCAAGCTGCAACATACCGGCGCGCCCACCCGCCCACAAATGTCCGTCCAATGCTGATGCTCTTATCGCTTTATTGGTGAGTACTAAAGAGAAGGGACTGATTCGAAGAAGCTGCGGTGCTGTAAGGATATATACGTACATACATATACCGTAGCAGTTATTGGAACGATGACAACGGGAAACTCGTCCAAAACTGCTCTTTGAGTCATGTAGTACAAATACTTTTTCACAGATTTTTGACCGTTTCACTTCGTTCTGTCATTTTCCCCATTATATAGCATCCCTGCTACCATTTCAGACCAAGTACCAAATTACTGTGCCTTATGCCTATAGGTCCTGATCAAGATCGTACAGGCCGTCATTTACGTTGTAGATACCCTTGCAAGTGCGTGGATCTGAAATAGAAGTCCCATACGATTTTTCCTTCTCATGAATGCACGTGTGTTTTAGTTGGGGTGCTGAATTGGTCTAAAGCGGTGGTGAATTGGACCAAAATGATCAGGTTAGTCCACCCTCACATTCACAGTCTATCGTAAATCCCGTAGTTTAGTCTTTTCCCCCGAAATCTAGCGGACTTTTAGACCACCATTAATATTCGGAGGGGTCTTGTAACAGGAAACGCAAGATCGGGGACTAGACATGCTAATACCTGGGAGAGGCACCAAAAAGATTCAGGACTATCAGAGATTTCACACAGCCGGCCACCTCAATAATAAAATTGATGTTCATATGTACAGTCGTCATCCGGGCAGTTGATTAGGCGGCCAAAGGGTCGCAGATTCCAGCTTACTTGGCCATTTTCTCTCTAATTTTCACTGTTTTTGGCTGCTTTTCTCAAGGTTAGTTGTTCCTTGTCTTCACAAGGTAAATTATGATTGAGATTTCTCTAATTTTTGCGAACAATCAAACAATTAAACAAACAATCAAACAAATACAAAAAAATCGCAAAAACACTTCATTACAAAAACAAAAACAAGAGTCCACGTCCTAATATTCTTCAGGCCTGGCGTGTTCTGCTGTGTCGCGTGATTAGGTGATTGGGTACTGTTTTTGCAACTGGGGCCAATAGAATTGACTTCAAGCACTTCAATTGACAAGCAAAACCTCAAATAGGCACCGCATTTTGAATTGGCTTAGACACCTCGGAGTTTCTCCACTTTATAGGCGGCAAAAGAACTCATTTTCGCTGTGGAACTTCTAATTTAGCATAAGGGGTCCTTCAAACAAGTAATTAACCTTAAGATCGAATGGTCCTCCACCGTCCCAAGGTTAATAGTACCGGAGTAATCAGTAAAGCACGTTGTACGTAGGCAATTTGGGGTCTGTGTCACCCCTAATAATTAATCAAATGTAGGAGCTGGGCAATTTGTACGAGTTGTCCGGCTATTTACTGAGCTGCCAGCAACGATAGTGTAGAGGAGTCAGCTTTGAGTTCCTGGGCCACTATAGCGCACACAACGACTGTCGTTTCCTCACAAAGTAGTGCAAGGTTTAGTCAAGAGGCATGGTACATTACTTCCTCGTACCTGCAGAAAATAGCAAAAAGTCAACTAGCTAGTTGACTCAGTATGTTGCAAGACGTCTACTTTGAACAAATTAGATCCTAATGTGGCTGACGCGGACATGACGCCACTCGCAGCATCTAATTCAGTGCCATCGCCGCCACGTAGACGTAACGTCTCACGTCTATAGGGGTACATCCCTGCCACCCCCCCCCCACCTCTGTGGCGCTACAAATGTGAGGGCCGGCATCTGCTAAGTCATGACACCTCTGTGCGCAGGGACAAGCTTCGGCATGAGCCATGCGTGGGAGTGCCACACACCCATGTTATAGAGAGGAGTGCCGTTCTTCATTTGTGCAGCCTAAAGGGTCCAATTTCGCTCAATATATCTGAACGTTTCTTCGAGTCTCATTAACTAAAGCGCCTGCTGTAGTAATATGCCTGCTCAATTACCATTAACAAACTCTTGTGAAAAGACGAAGCTGACAGGCTCTTGCACTTGGTTTTACACATTTTATAGGTAGTAAAAACCTCGTGGTTCCGTACAGAATCAAAATACATGGCGCACACCCATGGAAACACTGGGAATATTGGGAAAAAAATCACATTTTCTGTATTTCCACGCACGTTCGGCCACATATTTATATTATGAACCCGGAAAACGAACTGATCGCTCATCGGATGCTTTTCTACACATTTTTTACTTGTTTACTTTGATCTCCATTGAAAAAAAAACATAAAGGAAAAAATGGCGACCAATCGCCCATTTGGCGGGAGGAGTAGGAGGATGGTTTCTGGACTTATGGTTGGGGGAATTTTTCCGTTTATTGACCTTTTAGAACCCCTAACTGGTGGTGCAGTCGAACTACTGCATAAGTGTTATTTTTCGTGGTCGAAATTAGTAGCTTGGTGGGGAAATCGTACCTTACCAGCTGGTACCGGAAGAAGAAATAAGAGGCTAGAGGGTCGGAGGGTCATTTCGCACCGATGCGCTTGAGCTTAGAAGCTGCTCCACGTAGATATCCCCATTCATTGCCTGCTTGTGCCCAAAATCAAATCCAGGAAACACGTGCAGCATCGTTTTGCGTGAAATGGCTGCGTCATTAGGACCCCAGTGACCAAGTACGCCCCCCCCCCCTGATGGGATTCTCCCAAAAATGCTGTACTCTGCTTACAAACCCTGGATGTGATCGCTCGAGTGTGGGCTTTGGTTGGTGAGCTGGTGAGCCGCAGAGCAGCTATTAGCATGTCGGCTGTTGTTCTTATAATGGACTCAGCTGTCATCTCCAAAGATGGTCGACTCGAGGAACTCCCGCCTATGGGGCCGGAGAGGGAGACTTCTGCGGATAATCAAGAGTGGGGATGGGACGGAGTTAGCGATTCGGGCGATCCCACCGAGGCATCGCGTTGGCCCAGTCCACTCAATCGAGGAACGCTGGAGGGAAACAAACTTGCTCTAAACATAATGCGGTAGTGTTCAGACGCCATTCCAAATCTTGCCCGCGGGCGTCTTCAGCAAAGGTGGCTAGAAGGCCCGGGTGAAATGACCGTCGATGCTAGCACTGAAGTTCCTAGTGCATTTAAAGGAGGGGTTCTTAGAGCATTCAAGGGACTATTCGTTCAAAACGAGAGCTACTGCCATAGACGTAATGTACTGAAGTCGAGGTACTGCAAGTATTCGAGGGGCGGTAATCCCAGTTTTGAACAGTGAGTCCTTTCAATGCTCCTCCTTGGTTTTAAGCGCCTTTCCGTTTCCATTTTCGTGAATTGTAACTCGTTTTGACCAAAGCTTTTGGAGCTTTTCATAGTCCGATAGGTACTAGTGTCTCGTCTTAATGCATTGTGAATCTTTTCTATAGTATTCTCTGCAATTTTCTGTAACTTACATTGTAGGGGCGTGATTGGGTTTTATAACAATGGTTTGTCCAAGTGAAAGGTAAAAAAACTATAATTGTTTTGTAGTCGTTTTTCTACTTCGTGGGTAGATTGGGTAGAAAAACTACCACAGTTTCTTTTTCTAACCTAATCTGCCGATTGGGCAGAAAAAGTAAACTGTGGTACTTTTCTACCCAATCTACCCACGGGGTAAAAAACAACTACAAAACTGCCACAAGTTAGTTTTTGTGCTCAGCTGGTAGACTGGATACAAAACTACTACAGTAAGCGGTCTGTTTGGACTCTCGCTGGATTGAACCGCAGCGCTCTGGGCTCTCAGTATATTCCTTGACTGAAGGTTCCTATAATCAATTCGAACAGAAAGTGATAAGGAACCCGAGGAAGAAACAGGATTCCTCGTCGGGGATTTCCTGATTCCTCTGAAACAAACAGCCACCCAGAGAGCTCTGCCGCCAGGTTGATAAAAAAAG